>PVJH01011292.1:0-69443 GCA_004026705.1 Nesogale talazaci | reverse complement strand
AATCAGGATGCAAGCTTCACACTATATACAGAAGTCAATGAAAATGGACCAGAGGTCCTAAATATGAAATCCAAAATCATAGAATCTTTAGGAGAAAATATAGAAGCAAGGCTGTGGGACCTAGTAGGTTTTAGTGTTAGATTAACAATAAAAGCTTCCGTGATTTGAGAAGATGTCCACTTGAATTGTTGTTTTATGTTTTTTGCTTTTAATTTTGTATTAGATCTGACTTTAAAATTGTTTTCGTACGTGAGGAAACGAAAAAGGATCTTCTTTTGGAGACACCTTAACAAAATTAAGATAAATGTATTACTTGGAGAATTTCTCAGCAGCCATCCACTGATTGCAGAGATAAGTTTAAAAACATTTGAATAAACCTTTATGTGTGTGTGAACGGGAACCCTGATAACATACTTTTTGACTTAAATATTTGTCTAGAGGAAGCGTGCTAAAAGGGAAAAATATGATGAACAGAATTTCAAATTGCCATTCCCTGTTAAAACCAAACAATAGTTTAGCTGAGTCAGTAAGAAATGTCTGCCTTGAGTATTATGCTCTCTTAAGAAATAGCTGTATGACCACAGCACTCACAAGACCAGGTACTATGGTGAGTTTATGGTAATGAGGGAGAAGCATCCTACAAAAGGTGGGTCAGATGGTTGTGCAGCCCCAAGGAGGTCATCACTGAATTCTATACGTGGAAACAATTGCATTGATGCTTGCTGTGCTGTAGGTTTTCTCAACAATAATGACAAATAAATAAAAATTTAAATATAAAATAAGCTTTCCTCAAGGTGATCTTAAATTTCAAAAACTTTAAAATATGAATTAGCCTGCTGTTTCCAAGGAGCACAGAGCTCATAGATAGAATGTGATGTCAATTCTTTTTTGGGGGGAGGCATCACTCTCCTCTGGTGGTGGAAGTAGGAGGACCAGCCTTTGCTCCTGGAGAGCTGCTGCTGGATTTGAACTCATTGGGCCGTAGTCCTGCACACAACCACTACACCACCGGGGCTCAGCCCCTGTGATGTCAATTCTTAAATCAGTTTGCACATGTTATCATTTCATATGAAAAAGGCTCCCCTTCCCAACTCCAACCTTGTCACTTTAGATTTTGATAGACCAGTATTTGTTGGTCTCTCCTGACCAGTTCAGATAAGCATAGAGTATAAATCAGGAGATGATTCAGAACACAACCCTGGCCAAAAATAATAGTGTGGAAAATTGTTAGTGCTCTTACTAATAAGGTGAGAGGTTAACCTTTAAAACTGATTTTCAAGCTTTACATTCCTTTTAATGTTCTTCTTTTTCTTTTTTGCGCCTCTGACAATAGTTCTTAACTTTTAACTTTTCAGTAATTTAATAAAAATCCCTTACAAAATAATTGTTTACATATTAAAGATGATCTTCAAGTAATCTGAGTAACCACACCATATTATTTTGTTTTCATTCAGAATGCTTGTTTTAGGAAATTCTGAACTAGTCTTATAGAAGGGCAGGAGAGATGGAATCTGGCATGTTAATCAGGCTATAGAAGAATGGTATTATGAGTTACTATGTCTCAGTTCCTGTTTTAAAAAGTTTGATTGGCATATAATTCATATATCAAACAATTCAGTAGTTGCATTCCATCAGGAAGAGTTCTACAATTATCACAATCAGGATTAGAACATTTTCTTCATTTTTGTACTTAATGTTGTTAGTGTCCCCATTTCTCCTCAACCTCCCCTGCCCTATCCCCAAGGAACCATTAATCAAGCTACTGTCTCTAGAGTTTTATCTATCCTGAATTACATATGCAGAAAAACATTAAAAAACAAAACAGCTAGCAAGAACAAAATAAAGCAGTTAAAAACCTCAACCCAACTTCTTAAGTTCTTTGATAACCTTTGAAACCTAGCCTTTCAAACCTAAATTGTCTCCTAGTTTCTTGGCAGTTCGCTTTCCCTGCTTTCCTTAGTTGCTTTGTTAAACCTTTACCAAGATCAAAGCAGCGTGCTCTGTAGCTTATTGCGACATACGGAGCACAGCGGAGAGTTAAATATTCCTAGTCTGAATGCAGTGTCCGGGAGCCAGCATGGTTATGCATTAAAGCTGCTTACACAGCTCAGTAGTTCAAAATCTCCATCCACGCCCCAGGAAGGAGATGAGATGGTCTGCTCCCATGAAGAGTGACAGTTTGGGCAATTCACAGGGGCAGTTGGACCCTGCTTTAGGGCATCACTCAATAGCAAGGAGTTTGGTTTGGTTTGGAGGCTGGCATTCAGAAGATCCCAGATGGACGGTTGTGTGGTTGAGCATCGGGCTGCTAACTAAAAGGTCAGGGATTGGAATCAACCAGCTTCTTCTTTGGAGAAACATGAGGCATTTGGTTCCCCAAAGATTCGTAGCTTTGGAAACTCAACGAGTCAGTTCCACTTGGTCTTATAAGGGCAAAATGAGTTGTAATAAGTACACTAGGTTTCATTGTTTGTTTGTTTGTTTTAGTTTTTGAATTCCAGTGAGTGTGGGCAAGTTCCTTAAGGTTTTATATTTCACATCTGTGAAAAACGAGATGATAAGATTTTCCTGGAGGGCTTGCAGGCGGTAATCTATGTGAAGCCCTGAGCTCTCTGCCTGCTTACAGAGCCCTCCGCACTCGCTCCGCTCTGTAGTGAGGCATGTAAAGCATTCAGCACTCTGCCTTCCCTCCCACGGTCGCTCCCACCCACTCAGGAGGCTCTGCTGATTCAAAACTACCAGGAGAAAGTTACATAATGTAGAGCTGTCTTTCTAGCTCCTAGAAGATTGCATTAGGATATCATTTTGGTGAATTAAAAAAGAAATACTGTCATGAAACAGGACATCTGTAGTTCATGCTCAGAGCTTTCTAGAGAATTGATCTTATCTGTGCTGAATTAGCAAGCTATGAAACCAATAGAAACAAAAGTTGCAGGAGGCAACACCAGATTTTGGAAATAATTTATTTGCCAACCTTTGCTGGTTTTGGGTATTACCTGGGGGAAAACCTTGACAGATCTTTTACCACTTTATGCAAATCTGTTACAAATGCGCTGGGCTCATCCAGTCTCTCCCAGGACTTCCCACCTTGCTCTCCTGAGCTTGCGGGAGTCCCTCTGGAGGGGCCATGGAACCAGCCCAGTCCTTCCCCGAGGGAGTCCCTCTACCATGACTCGTGGTGAGATCAATAAACTCCTCCTTGACAAGCAGAAAGAGCAGACACATTGATTTTTATTTGAAAGCTGCCTACATGCTATTGTCATTTGTCCGTTTGCTTGAGTCACTTTTACAAAGGTGGCGGGCTCATCAATTTGAAAGCCATCATGTCAATTTGCCAGAAGAGACTTTTAATGTTGCTATCACATTTTTTTAAAAGACTGTGATATTCTCCTAACATCTTCTAGTTGTGTAAGTAACTATATGAAAGAATTGGAGAGATAAGATGAAGAAAGTGAGGGATAGCTTTCCATTTGGATTATCCTGATAATTACTCTCAAATACACTTTCCGAAATGAACTACCTTTGGACAGTAAGGACCAAATGGACACATTTTGATTCTTAGAAAATTATTACTGAATTGCTTGGGGTTTTTTGTTTTGTTTTATTTTACACTTGGAAAACCCTTATTCTAAATTTTAAAGGCAAATATGCAACGTTCTGGATACCCTTTTTTATTAAGCTATAAATCTACTTTTGTGGTAGAAAAAAAGTCTACTTTTGTACTATCATTTAAAAATTAAAAATGCTGGCCTGAGCCCCAGTGGCGTAAGTGGTTGAGTGCAGGACTGTGGCCCACAGACTTGGCGGTTCAAATCCAGCGCCAGCTCTCCAGGAGCAAGGCTGGGTAGATCCCACGACCACCAGAGGGCAGAGATGCCCCCCCTTCAAAAAAATTAACAATGCTAAGCATTTAGTGGACATAGATTTATATTACTTAAAATATCTTTGATATTCTGTTCATTCTTAAATTTTAATGTTACTAAGCATATATGAGAGAATGTTTACAGCATATGTATATAATATAAAAAATAACAGTTATTGTGAATTGAATTGTATCTTCAAAAGTCATGTTGAATTCCTAACCACTCAATTTAAAAATATGACTCTGGAATTTATTTTCTTTTGTTATATTAATAGGTCATACCAAAGGAGGATGGGTTCTAACCTAATCACTTTTGAGTGTGAAAGAACAGAATAGACATAGAGACACAAGGGCAATATACTAGTAGGAGAGTAACTCACACAGCAGAAGTTAGACTTCTGGGAACCCTAAGAATTTCCAGCAGCTGAAATAGACTAAGAAGGACCTCTTCCTGTAGTAATGTCCTCAAGTTCAACTTTAGGTCTCTTGAGCTATAATAGATTTGTTCTTTAAAGTCTCTCATTTGTGTTTCGCTGTTGTTGTTAAGGCAGCATTCGGTAATTAAGACAACAAACAGTACAGCAAACAACCATGTATCTACCACTCCATTTCAGAAACGGAACATGAGTTTTAACAGTACATTAGTTCCTCCATGTATATTCTCTGAACGCAGCGCCTAAAACCGCTTAGCCATCCTGACGGCCCTATGTACATTATCTCCAATTCAGTCTAACTCCCTGAACAACCATGATAATTTTTGTTGTTTTTCCTTTGGATTTTTGTGAAGCCAGTTTTACATTGTATTTATCACATCGTGTTTAATTTTTTGTTTTGACCACTTACAGAAATATATCTCTCCCCCCCCCCCTTTCTGGGACTTACTTTTTTTGGGGGGTGCGGGGCATCACTGCTCTCCGGTGGTGGGAGTAGGAGGCCCAGCCTCACTGCTGGAATTGAACCTCCGTCTCAGTGGGCCACAGTCCTGCGCACAACCACTACGCCACCGGGGGGCTCAGCCCTGGGACTTACTTTTAACATAGTACTTGGGACATCCATTCATGTAGATTTTCCAGCCCTGTTTCATGCACTTCCCCCTCTGTATAGTATTCCATTTTCTGCTGTGTTAGAATAGATTCTTTAGAGAAGGAAAACCAATCTCTCTCTCACACACCCAAAGAACTTTATATCAAGAAAAATCGCCCACACAGTTGTAGGAGTGGCTAACTCCAGTTTTGGGGTTACATGGTAAGTTAGAAGCTATCATAGCTGCTGGAGATAATGAGCCAGGAAGCAGAAAGATGAGCTGGGAAGCAAGAAGACCCCAGGATGGCTCGACTCCTGATTTACATAGCTGTCATGACTACAATGTCAAGTGAATCCAACTTCAGCAAGCAGTGCAGCAGGCCACAGATCGCTCCTAGACTCAGAAGGCTTATGGTGGGCCTATGGACCAATAAGAACAGAGAGAAGACTTCCTACAGAGTTGTTTACAAAGGATAAGGGTGCAGTACTTTTCCTTAATCCTTTTACAACACCGCTTTGGTGCTCACAGCAGATTCCATCCCTTCTGAGGGAAGCCTCAGTTACCAAACTACAATGAGAATGCTGGTCTGACCAAGTCGACACTATCACATATGTATACCCCACCACTTATTTATATACTCTTCTCTGGATGCAGAGTCGGGCTGTTGCTAGACTTTTGCTTAGTGCAAAATTAAACCATGACTTCTTATACTTGTCTCTCGATGAATTGCGGGAAAAGGGAATTGCTTGGCTAATTGCTTCATTTCTGAATCGTATTTAAAATGTAACTTGCCTATCTTTGAATTTAAGGAGGATTAGAGATTGAGATAAGTTGATTCAAATTAGTGTTTTGATGATTTTGTGTCAACTTGGGCAATGTCTCTCAAAATAAAGGTCTGCTTTGCAATTATTTAGATATAACTTATTCAGAAAGGTCAAGAAGTATGGGAAAATTGGCTGTGTATTGATGATAGATAGATAGATAGATAGATAGATAGATAGATAGATAGATAGATAGAGAGATAGAGAGACTCTTACTGGTACAAATAGTTAATGCAGTTGGCTAGTAACTAAAAGATTATACTCAACCTGTGGGTCACGACCCTTTTGGTGGTCGAACGACCCTTTCACATAAATCACATGATTCATAACAGTAGAAGAATGACAGTGATGAAGTAGCAACTAAAAGAATTTTATGGTCGGGGGTGGGGGGGGGACGGTCACCACAACCTGAGGACCGTATTAACAGGTCATGACATTAGGAAGGTCGAGAAGCTCTGGGTTAGAGAATTGAGTTCACACTGAGACGCCTCATCAAAAAGGCCAGGCAATTCCTTTGAGAAAAAAGAAGTCATTGAAAACTGGAGCACAGCGGAGCACAGTGTGGAGCACCGTGCTACTCTGACACACATAAGCTTGTCATGAGTTGGACTCAACTCAGTGCCACCTGGTTTTTTACATACAGAGATATAGTTATATAGAGATGAACAGCTGGATCTCATATGAAATATGGTAGAGTTTAGTTTCAAGAATCAGAATATAGTAATAGCAAGAGTGTCTAACTTGCTAAAACACAGTTCTTTGAAAAGGACACTACACTGGGTAAAAGAGAGTGTCAGCAAAAAAGAGGATGACTCTCAGCAAGATGGGTTGACCAGTGGCTACAGCAACGAGCTGCAACTCCCCAGCAGTTGTGAGCATGGCTCAGACCCCGCAGTGCTTCTTCTGTCCTTGTACACTGGGTGGCGTTGAGTTTGAACCAACTGACAGGCACCTAAGAACAACAAAAGCTTCTTGAGCGTGTCCAAGACTGGATGACAGCCCTGGTACTTGCCGATGGGTGGAATATTAGGCCTTGCCTAGAAGTTGTTTTTGGTTTGTGCTGGTTATTCTCTGGATATGGGAAATGAAAAAAAAAAGGCTTTTAGGTTTCATGTTGTTTGAAGAAGAGGGAGAAAAGACATTTTCTTGACATTCAGTAGTTGCCTAGTCCCAGCGCATCTTCTAGTATCTGGAAGTAAAATGACTTTTTAGAATCTGAATTTTTTTTTTTTTTTACTGAATGATATTTTAAATTCTACAAATTCAAGAAAAAAATTGAGTCAGTCATGGCTATCATAATGGTTCATAACGTCTAATCCATGTGTACTGCCAGTGCTTTCTTGTTTTCACTAACCTGTTTTTCAGGTGAAATTTATGTACATTTTTTATATAATGCTGCCAAAACAGTCCATTGTTTTACAGCTTTAAAAAGTTTTTTTCTTTTAAAAAAATTCCTATTTTCTATTTTTCTGCTTAAGATATTTATTTTTATCTCTGTCTGGAAAGGCATCTATTTATTCAGGTGCTAGAGATCCAGGAAAACAATCTCTAGTTCTGAGCCCAAAGAGCTTAGAGTCTCATGGGGGAAAGGGACATGTAAAGAAGCAATTATTCTTTTTTTCAGGGGGGGGGGCATCACTACCCTGGTGGGAGTAGGAAGCCCAGCCTTGCTCCTGGAGAGCTGGTGCTGGATTTGAACTGCCAACCCTGTGGGCTGCAGTCCCGCACACAACCACTGCGCCACCAGGGCTCAGCTCAAAGCAATTACTCTTTGAGAAGGCTGATCCATATTTGGTCTTAAGAAATGAGATGGGTTAAAGGAAAGCTCAGTTATTAAGAGATAAAGAAAACTGTTCTTTGATTTAAAGGATAAAATACTCAATACATTAAGAGTGATTGCTGTATATGTCTTTGCCAAGCTTAGAAGGAAAAGGTAGACCATTATTTTATTTTATTGTTTGCTTTCCGTAAAAAAGGAGAACTATTTTTCTCATTGCTTTAAGTATTTTTTTTAATACCATGAGTCACGACTTCTGGAAACTTCTCATTCAGAAACCATATGCAGTCTTTGGTCATGTCTTGTGATTATTTGAGTGAGATTCTACATTTCAGAAATTTTAAAATTATGGAAAACACATAGGACAGTACCACGAATTCACATAAATTCACCCATTTAAGAAGTATGAGTAGTTTAATATTGGTGTGTTCGTGTGAGTAGAGAAGCAAATTCATTGACACTCCTATATGAGTAAGAGAGAACTTTATATCAAAGAGCAATTGTATCTTAAGAAACATCCCAGTCCAAGGTGTTTCAAGTCCATACGTCCCACATTAGTCTATGTACCCTATACTAGCCCATAAATTCCTCGTTAGACTCACGCGGTCATACAATGACACTGAGTGCAAGAGGGTCCCAGGCCAGTGGGAGGGAAGTCTGACGGACCCCGTGGCAGTGGAGCATCTCAGCGCTGGTGTGGGTCTCCACGTGGCTCCTCCACTCCAGGGCTCTGACTCCATCAGTGTGTCCAATGTGGCTTCTCAACAGGAATGTCAAGCCAAGAGTGTGTGTCCCGCCACCATGGAGGAAGATAAAAGCTCCCATAATCCCATAACCCGCCTCAGGAGGTGGCCATGCCCACACAGCTGCCTCATTGTCTATGATCTGATTGACAGGCTAGATTCCACCCCTTCACTTGAGTTGACAGGAGATGATGTGCCTGCTGCAATTGGCTTCACTATACGAAGCAAGACTTAAATCACTGATGATTAAATATCATTTATATAAAAATTATTTATAAAAATTGAAATGAAAAAAAAAAAAATTTATCGTGAGGTGAGTCCAGAAGGAATGTAAAGCATCCAATCGATTTGGCTGTGAGGAAAGCACTTTGCTCCTTGTCAGAGTAGTCTGGGATGGAAGCTGATGACGTGGGGTTGAAAAGTATATAGAAGTGGAACAAGAAAAGTTAAGTGTGGTCTGTCTTTTAAATGCAAGGGATGGAGTGTACAGGAGGATGACCAGTCATGTGGGGCCACTGTGTTTCCTGGAACACAGGATTTTGGGTGCTGAAACCATGGCCAGATTGGTTTCTGTCAAGTTGGCTTCGTTCATGAGGACTCCATCTAAGGGAGAGAAGGACTGGGCTCCAGCTGCTTCCAGTGGCTGTTTTTACAAAAGATCACCAAGCCTTTCTTCTAAGACACCTCTGGCTGGACTTGAACCTCCAACTTCTCAGTTTACAGTGGAGCATCAACCATTTGTGCCACCCAAGGATTCCACACCAGGCCTAGGCAAATTGGGGTGAAAACAGGCATGCAAACAGGAAATTATCATGTCATAGGGATTCTATGCATTGGAATTGACTGGAGGAAAGTGGTTCTTTTGGTTATAATGAGTTTAGGATAGACATAAAATGAAGAGGCTGTTGCATTACGATTGGGGGTACCTCCTAGGTTGAGAAGATGGCCAGGGAAGGGCATTTGTGGCAAGGGGCACAGCTGGAATGAACCCAGAGAAAGAAGCAGGACACACAGGGAGGCAGAATATTTCAGGCAGAGAGAGCTTCCAGTATGTGGTTTTCAGAGAAATGCAAGTTATTTTTTCCAGAAAGAGAAGAGGAAGTAGCTATTTGGTCTAGGGTAGAGAGCTTAGGTGTGTATACCAGTGGTTTGAGGATATGGGAGTGTTTGAGAGAAATGAACTCTGGTGGCCTGTGTGTTTTCAGTGACAGTGGAAGATTATTGAGAAAGAGAGGAAAGAAAGGGGATAGGTAGTTTGAAGAGAATGAGGACATCACAGGTTTCTGAGATGATCAAGTGAGGTAATACTAACTGAGTCACTCTGAAAACTCCCAAACTTAAAACAAAACAAAAAAACACAAAACAGATAATACTTGTTTTTTTAAAATCATATTATTGGGGGTTCATACAACTCTTATCATGATCAATACATATGTCAATTGTATGCAGAACACATTTGTACATTTGTTGTCATCATCATTCTTGAAACATCCTCCTTCTACTTAGGCCCTTGGTATCAGCTCCCCATATTTCCCCTCCCTCCCCACCCCCCCTCCCTCATGAGCCCTTAATAATTTACAAATTATCATTATTTTGTTACTGGTAATACTTCTTAATGCTTCCTTTATTTCAGATTCTTAAGTTGTACAAACATTCTTTTTTATTTGTTTGTTTTGGGGGGGCATCACTGCCCTCAGGTGTAGGGAGTAGGAGGCCCAGCCCTTGCTTCGTGGAGTTGGAATCGAACCTCCATCCCAGTGGGCTGCAGTCCCGTGCACAACCACTACGCCACCGGGGCTCAGCCCTATACAAACATTCTTCAAGCTGATCATCACACTAACCACAAGAGACTGATACTATTCATTGTTTCTGTTTTGCAAATAAGGAAAACGAGACACAAAGAAGTGAAACTCACACAAGGGTATACTGGTGATTTAGAGAGGTCCCCTGACAAGAATTCTGTGGCTTTTGTAAAACCCTCCACCCTTAACCTCTGCCCTTAATCTACCACACTTGACACTCAAAACCACCTCTTACAATATTCTTTTCCCAGATGAGAGTCAGTAACTCAACAGGATCTTTCCCAAAGTCACAAGATAAAGTGGTTGGAGCGATGTGTAGGAGAGAACAACTAGGTTCTCTTTGCCATTGAGTCCATGCCAGGATGATTTCTACCACTGGCCCCGTGGGTTGGAAAGAACCTGCACACCTTCACAGGAGCAGAAAGCCTCATCGTGGGTGGAGCGGCTGGTGGTTTAGAACTGCTGACTTTACTGTTAACCCTCTGTCACATCAACGTTTCCAACAATTGATGGGGCTTGTTTTCTCCACTGAGCATACTTTCCCAAGTTGCAAATTTTCTTAATTAAAATATATAGATTGAAAAAATACATTGACCCCACTCCTTCTAGTTGTTCACTTGCATTTTAAATAAAGGATGCTTTTCCCTACAAGTCACAGATATCACTTCCTAAGTCCCAACCAAGCTGCAGGATTATTAATAAAAACTCTAGACTTCAAATGCCCAAAGGACCTCTCATCTCCAACTGTTCTCTGAGTCCCGAGTCTTTAGGAGCTTCACTTGACAAGGAACCTTCTGGGGCATGGGAAACAAGGAGCGCTGGTGACTGAATGGATACTGTTGGGCTGCTAGCAGCGAGGTAGGTAGTTTGAAACTGAACGGGAGAAAGATGAGGCTTCCTGTCTTGAGTTACAGTCTTGCTCACCTTCCCACGGTGACCGCTGAAGACAAAATGGGTGCCTAAACAAATATGGTGACGAAAGCAGATGGTGCCTGGCTATGAAAAGACATGGCACCTGGGGTTGTAAAGGCATGAAGTTAAACAAGGGACCATCTAGCAAGGAAGAAACAAAGTCCACATGGAAGAAGGACACTGGCCTGTATGATCATGAGGTGTTAACGGGATCAAGTATCAGGAACCGGAAGACCCAAAACAAGCAATCATGTCAGTGCAAATGAGATGGGGGCAGAGTGGAGACTCAAAATCCATCTGTAGACAGTTGGACATGCCCTCACAAAAGGATCACAGGAAGGGATGAGCCAATCAGGGTGTAGTATAGCACTGATGAAACATGCAACATTTCTCTAGTTCTTTAATGCTCCTTCCTCCCCCGCTCCATCATGACCCCAGTTCTGCCTTACAAATCTGACTAGACCAGAGCATGTACACATGTACAGAAAGGGGCTCTCAACACAGGAAATTCAGGACAGATAAATAGCTCGGGAACAATAATTTTGAATAATGCTATCATGTGGGTGGGAGTGGTGGGGAGGAAGGGAGAACCAATTGCAATTGATGTATAACACCCCAACCCCCCAGGGTGACGAACAACAGAAATTTGGGTGAAGGGAGACAGTGAATGATGTAAGATATGAAAACAATTATAATTTATTTTATCAAGGGTTCATGAGAGTGGGAGGGGAGGGGAGGGAGGGGGCAAAGTGAAGAACCGATACCAGGGGCTCAAGTAGAAAGGATATGTTTTGCAAAGGATGATGGCAACATATGTTCAAATGTGCTTGACACGATGGAGTTAGGGATGGTTATAAGAGCTGTGAGAGCCCCTAATAAAATGATCTATTAAAATGAAAAACAAACAAAAGAGTTACAGTCTCAGAAATCTATAAGGGCAGTGCCCCCCTGTCCTCTGGGATCACAATTGGTTGGAATTGGCATGGGAATGGAGCGCTGGTGGCATAGGAGATTATGGGTTGGGTTTGTAACCACAAAGTAAGCAATTCAGACACACCAACTGCTCTTCGGGAAAAAAGACAAGACTATCTGCTCTTACAAATGTTTCTTCTCAGAAACTCTGTCTTATCGCGCCTCTTTGAATGGGAATTGAGTTAGGCATTTTTTTGGTGGTATGGGAGAAAACTTCATGGACTGAATGGTGGAGAACTTATAACTTCATTAGAATTGGCTGTGAAAGTGGGAGTTGACCTTTTATCAAAGGAAAACAAAATTCCCAGCAGCAGGGTGTAGACTTGGTTTCTATATTTACGACATTCACAGGGTAGGGATTTTCCGTTTAAATTGTGACAGTTTGGGGCTTTGGATAATGTCAGCATGTACAGATGGGAAACGAGGATGATGCCAAGTTAAGGAACTTTGTGTCATTTTTTATATTGTTAGTCAATGATTGAGCCAGGACTTGAGGTAAATCTCCGCCCTTGTAACCCAACGTTCCAGGGGGATTAAAAGCCAGTGAGACTTAATCACCAAGATTACTGATTTGCTGGTGTAATCGTTTTCTAGGGCTGCTAGTCACAAAGTACCACAAGTTGGATGGCTTACGAATACAGACATCTACTACCTCACAGTCCTGGAGGCTGTGGACATAATGTTTTGGGTGTGGGCATAACCATGCTCTCTCTAAAAACTTGGGACCAGAGGGAAATCCTTTCTTGTGTCTCTCAACTTTAGGTAGCCCCAGTTGCTTCCCTGAGCTTGCCCCTGCAGCATAACGGGTAGATCACACCCACAAACACCGTGTTTCCAAACAAACGCACGTTCGCACCTACCAGTGAGTGTTTCAACATCTCTTTGGGGGGAGCACAGCCCAGAACAGCTGTTATGGACGTCTCTTGTGGATATCTGTGGCCTCAGGACTCAAAGGCTTCCTGGACAGCTCACAGACTTTGAACTTTCATGTATATGTGTTCTGTTGACACACGACATTCCATGCCTCCCTCCTTGAGTGACCCCAGCCTGGCAGGCCTCATCTTAAGCCAAGCGGATGCAGTGCTGAACAAGAAAGAGGTCATCTCTGCCCTCCGGAAGTTTAGGGAGTGGAAGGAGGATCGGTCATAAAGCAATGACTGGAAATGCTGAATGCGTTAGTGGCATAACTGGTGCAACAAAGCAGCCCTAGGAGGCTCTGTGTGGAAAAGAGGAGCCCTGGCAGGGGAAGGGCCGGACTGCTAGCTGCAGAGTCAGCAGTGCACGCTCAATAGCTGCTCAGCAGGGCAGGGACTGTGAGAAGGCGGTTTGCTCTCATAAGCCTTTACAACCTCCGAGCCCTCCCACTCCCCCCTCATTGGCTTGTCCTGCGTTGGAACTGACTCAATGGCAGTGGGGTTTGCTTTTTGTTGCAATCTGTGACCCAAGGCTGGAGTTCCCGGGTGATGCAAACAGTCCACACAGTTTGCCGCTCCCCTGCATTGGAGGTTTGAGGACACTGGGAGACCTCAGAAGAAACACCTGGTGATCAATCTCTGGGCCAGGGGTTTTCCACCTGCCTCATGCCGCAACCCTTTAAGACAGTTCTTCATGTTGTGATGACCCCCAACTATATTATCATCTTCGTTGCTACTTTATCATTGTCATTTTGCTACTGTTATGAATCAGGCGACCCTGTAAAAGGGTTGTTCGCCCCCCCTTCCCCAAACAAGGTGGTGACCCATAGGCTGAGAACCACTGCTGTAGGGGAGCAAATCATCCCTTAAGAACACTGTAGTCCAGTTTTGCTCTGACCCACGCGAGGCTGCCTCGTGTCTGAGTCGGCCCCACGGCAACTGGTTGGTGTGCCTAGGAAAAGTTCCCAGAGGAAGTAAGAGTCGCTGATTCCCAAGAGATGAGTGGGAGTTAATCAAGCCAAGAGAAGAAGGAGGAATGTTCCAGGCAGAGTGAGCAGAATGTATCAAGACTGAGGAGAGTGGGGCAGCTGGTTTAATATTTATAAGAACTCATTCACTCATGCTTCAAAATGCTAGAGATCATGATGAATCAGAAGCACCTCATAACATGATGCACCCGGAAGACGCTAGGCTGAGTGAATTAAGTTGATCACAAAAGGATAAATATTAAATGAGAAAAAGTCTTCACACTCAGAAAACATTCTTTGATGGTTGTTGACAAGGGTGTGAGGGGAAGGGAGGGTAGGTAAATCACTAACTAGAGGTTAGGTCGACACATATTAACTTGGGTGAAGGGGGAGGCTAAGTAAGTAAGTAAGAAAAGTAAAATAAAATACTAAAAACACATGCCCACAGGTTCAACAATTAATTAGAAAAGTAAAGTGTGACTATTGAGTGATTTCATCCTTTGCAAGTTTATCAGTCCAATATTAGAATTTGAAAACTGCGACCTTGTGTTATGATAGTGATTCATAGTAGACAAAGTGGCCACAAGAATAATTGATTTTCAGTTACAGAAAAGGAGAAATGACTTCTTGGAACATAAGAAATAAGGTAAATGATAGCATAGTAGTCACATTTACAAAATAAATAAAAATTTTAAGTTAAGGATTTTCAAAAGGCTAACCAAAAATCATGACATTAAGTAATTCATGCACAATTTTGAAAATAATCTAGATATGGAAGATAAAATATGTATCATCAGCCCAGTGTTCTCCTGCTTCTAAAGATAAATATTATGTCCTCATGGGTTCTTCTTTTCCTACCTGCCACTGAGAATCTACTTCACAGTTCAAAGTAGCCGCAAGAAGAATCATCAAATTTATGGTAGAAGAATGATAAAACCATGGATGCCTTCAGAAAGACTTACAGGAACAATTCTCCAAAGAGATCAACAGTTTGGAAATGGGTAACTTGTTTTAAAAAGGGATGGATGATATTAAAGATGGAGCCACATCAATTTTTGAGGAGATAATTTTGCTTGTGCCCTACATCGATGATTAATAACAGAAACAATAGCCAACACTACTGACATCTCAATTGATTCAAGTTAGATAATTCTGATTGAAAAATTAAAGTTGAGTAAACTTTCCACTCTGGGTTAGTCCAGGTAGACTAGAGAAACAAATTCATAAACACACATATGTATATAAGAAAGAGGTTTATACACAAGAGGAGTGGAACATTGAGAAAGCATCCCAACCCAATCCAGTCCACGCCCACAAATTTGATATTAGTCCATATGTCTGATACCAGCCTATAAAGTCTTCTTCCGATGCACGAGGCACATGCAATGACACCAGGACAATCACCGGCAAGTGGGTGCAGAGTCTTGTGTATCCATTGGTGGTAGAAGCATCTCAGCACTGGCAGGGGAAGCTCTGTGACTTCTCAAGCATCTTTGCACCGGCAGGAGTCTCTATGTGGCTTTTCTGGCTTCAGAGGTCTGGTTCCATCAGGGTAAGCCCATGTGGCTTCTCCTCCAGGATGTCTCACAGGGATCCCACCTTGGGTCTTGTCAATAAAGCAACTGAGCCGTAAGTCTCTCACATCCATGGAGGAAATACAGCCGGATTTCCCAGAATTCTCAGGAGAAAGCCATGTCCACACAGAGGTCTGTCTCATTGGCTCTCTCCAGATTGCAGGCTAAACTCCACCCCTAAACTCCCAATCATGAAATTAACACCAGGGTACATGACTGCCACATGATGCACTCTTCTAGATCAGCTACACACACAAGCAGAGCTCAACATGGATACTGCAAACAAGAGAAATCATGACCTTATAAGACTTCTAGGAAATCTTACAATTTCTTGGAAGAATTTTAACAGGAGATGAAACATGACCTTTATTAGCATGATCCTGAAGACAAATCCCAATCAAAGCCATGGCTACCCAGAAGTGCAAGTGGTCTAGTCAAATAAAAAATGGATCTTTCCATTTTTGTTTTGGATCTTCAACGTATTTTACTTGTTACCTTTGTGTAGGGCCAAAGAACAGTACTTGCTTATTATTGGAGTGCTTTCAGAAAGTTAGCTTAAGTTTTTGCAGAAATACACCTAGAAAAGCCTCACCAGAACCTTTGTCCACCACAAGAATGCTCCTGTTCATTCTTCTCAGATTTGGGGGATTTTGCAAAAGTTTAAAAGGGCATCATTAGGTATTCACATTATAGTCCTCATTTGGCTCTTTCTGATTTCCTTTTGTTCCTAATTGTTGATATTTGTTATTTTCATCTTTTAATTCTATTTTTCAATCAGCTTTTAGAAGTTTCTTCATAATCAAACTGTTTTGGTATTGGGTTGAACTATATTTGTAATATGTATATCTATGTTTTACTAAATGGTCATTTTAATTAGATTTTTCCATGAACGTTTACATACACACACACACACACACACACATATACTTGCCTCATGGAGCTATGTAAAAGTTGGATAAAGGACTACCTACGCAAACATACCCCGGTGACACTATCATGGAAGAGATGGGCTACTGAGGTCATAAAGTAATATGAAATGACATCCCCAAAGCACATGATCTTGGGTCCAACAATTTTAAAAGGAGAGAAGAGGAAAATAAAAATAGTGAGATATTGAGTGATCTCATACTTTACTAGTTCATTTGTTCAATATTAAAATTTGAAAACTGAATCCTTGAATTAATAATATTCATAATGGTATAAGCTGTAATCACAAAAAAATAGTACATGAAGGGCTCAGAACTTCCCAGCTGCTCCAAAGGAGGAAACAAAATGAGGCTATCTACCTTCCTAAAGATTTATGGCCCACATAGACGCTCTGTGATCTGGAATTGGACTTGACGGTGGTAGATTTGGTTCGGGGTTTTGGCTGTGTAGGTGTGTGTCTAGACCTGCCATCTCACGGAGGCCCTGGAGGGCAGAGGAGAACTGACCTTGTGGGTTTCCAAGATTTGAAAACTTTACTGGGTACAAAGCCTCATCTTTCTCTGACAGAGTCACTGGTGATTTTCACCAGCTGACCTTGCATGATGTCACCAGGTCCCCAAGCAATGGCGGTGAGTTTGGTTTAAACATATCATATGTATTTGCATAGGTGTCTTTGATGAAAGCATGGGTATTTTAATAGTTTAGTTTGTTTTTCAAAAAGACAAATGTGGATATCCATCCCTGATCATATACCCAAACTTAGCAAGTGGTGATTCCTTTTAAATTCTATGCAACGTAAATTCTGAATCCATATCAACACACTCTTTGTTCTGCGTTACATTTAAATAGAAGCATTGATGGCATAGTGGCTGCTCATTGGGCTGTTTACATTATGGTCAGCAGTTTGAAACCACCAGGCACGCCATGGGAGAAAGACTGGGATTGCCCAGTCTCAGACACTCACAGGGGCAGTTCTACCCTGTTTTATAGGGTCACTATGAATTGGCAGTGAGTTTGCTTTTTTCTCTTTAACATTGAAATCTACTGTACATTTTACTCGTATCTAGAGCTGCAGTAACAATACCAACTAGTTGGCTTTAAACAGCATAGTTTAAAAGTTTTAATAGTTCAATAGTTTTGAAGGCTAGAAGTCTAAAATCAAGCAGAGTCAAGTTTCCTCAAAGGCTTTAGGGGAGAATACTGCCTTGTTTCTTCAGATTTTTGGTGGCTTCGTGGTTTGTGGCTGAGTAACTCCGCTTGTCTTCACAGGCCCTTATCCATATGGTCCTGTATCTTTGCTTTTATTTCATATAAGTGCAGTTATGGCTGGATTTTTGGCCTATCTGGGTAATAAAAGATGAGAGAATGGCCTCATTTTGAGACCCTTGGCTTAATTATACCCAAAAGACCCTTTTATCCAAATAAAGACGCACAGGTAGAGTCGGAGGAATATAGCACACCATATCTTCTTGAGGGGTGTGGTGGTCATGTACCTATGTCAATTTCATGATTGAGATGTAGGGGTGAAGTCTAGCCTGTTAATCTAGAGATTGAGTAGCCAATGAGGCCTCTGTGGGCATGGCTTTCTCCTGAGAATTCTGGAAAGTCTCGTGATACTTCCCTCATGGAGATGAGGGACCATTCTTCCCAGTTGTTGGGAGTCACTCAACTGACAAGACAAGATGGCAGCATCCGAGGGACTGGAAGAACCAGAGGAGAAGCCACTTGGCCTTACCCTGGTGGAACCAGACCTCTGAAGCTGGAGAAGCCACGTGAAGACCCCTGCCAGTGCTGAGTTGCTTCTGCCACCACTGGATGCTGTTGATGGACCCTGAGTCCTGGAAGCGAGGAGCCCTGGGGAGACCCTGCCAGCACCGGGACTCTGCACCCACTGGTCTGTGACTTCTTGAGTCAGAAGGAGACATCATAGACTGGTATCGGGCATATGGGCTAATATCGGACTTATGACTTTGAACTGGACTGGGTTGAGATGCTTTCTCAATGTTCCATTCCTCTTGTATATAAACCTTACCCTTATATCCATATGTGTGTCTATGAATTTGTTTCTCTAGTCTACCTGGACTAACACAAGGAGCCACCATTTGGCCCTCTTGCATTTTGAATAAATCGTCGATTCATGCAAATTTGTAACTTTATGCATTTGGAAAATATTGCTTCACTCCCTGAGTGATGTAGGTCCTCCAAATGTTGACATGTTTAATTTGCAATAAAAATAAAATCACACTTGTTAATATTACTCACTAAGTACATCAGAAATGTCTTTAAGTGTCAGGGAAACAGACAAGCTCTTGGTGGCAGAGACACATTTTCCAAAATCCAGATTTTCACTTGAAAGGTTGAATTTTAATGTTGCCAACAAATACATTGAGTTGTTTTTCTTGAAGTGACAGGCTCACTTTGTTCATTTTTAAGAAAACGTCTGCCAAGTCCCCAAGTTTGGCTACTATTATAGCTTGTCAATAGTTCTTTCAAGTCAAAGTAGTGTTCAGTTTGCTAGGTCAGTCTGCAACTCATCTGAGGATCTGCTTTCCAGTTGGTCATTTTTAGGCTTGGTATATGGAGTGCTTCATGCATACATCTTATTTTAAATGTATTTCAAGGATCAAGGTTTAGGAAAAACTCATCTGTAAGTGAACCTGGTGTTGTCGAGATTTAAAAAAAAAAACAAAACAAAGCAAAACAAGTACATGACAGTGAAGTCCACATTGACGACCAAATACACAAGTCTTCTTGCTTTGATTTATGCCAGGACCTCCATCATGTTGCCCACTATTAACTTTTGCACCATCACTGCAAATGTTATTGTAGTGAAACAGGCCAATAGTGTCTTAATGTTATTATGAAAACATCTTGGTCTTATAAAGGGGTCTTAGGGACTTTTAGGGACCCATACACCACATATTCATTTTATAACTAAATCCTAGACTTGAAAAAAATTTTTAACTTAAGAATATTTTATCTCATTAATATGGGCATTTCCTTAGAAATAAAAAACATGAATATATCTAAAAGAATGAAATACGTTGCATAGGAGGGCTGATAACTTCAAGCAAGCCTCCTGCCTCACCATGCCTCTGAATCAAACTCTTTTTAAATTTTTTTTAATGAGATTTTCTTGTTTGTTTTTTTAATTAAAAGAATATTTTATTGGGGGCTCTTCCAACTCTTATAACAATCCATACATCAGTTGTTTCAAGTATATTTGTACATATGTTGCCATCATTCTTTTCTAGATGTTTACTTTCTATTGCGCCCTTGGTATCAACTCTTATTCCCCCCTATATCCCCTTAATAAATTATAAATTATTATTATTTTCATATCTTCAAACTCTTTTTTAAGGAAAAATAAAACCCTTTCTACTCTAGAAGATTTCAAGCACATGCCACATTAATCTCAAGGGTACTATTAGCCTTTGTGTTGCCCAGTTTTGATAGTTACCTACTATAACTTAATCTTTTTTTTTTGGGGGGGGGGGCATCACTGCTCTCCGGTGGTGGGAGTAGGAGGTCCAGCCCCACTGCTGGAATTGAACCTCCGTCCCAGTGGGCCGCACTCCCGCGCACAACCACTTCGCCACCAGGGCTCAGCCCCACTATAACTTAATCTTAAGGAGCCTTGGTGAGCCAGTGGATTAAGCATTGGGCTGCTAACCACAAAGTCGATAATTTAAACACATTAGATGCTCAAAGGAAAAAAACGAGTCTGTCTGCTTCCATAAGGATTTACAGTCACGGAACCCCTAAGGGGCAGCTCTTCTCTGTCCTGTAGGGACACCGTGAGTTGAGATCTTTGGAGTAAAGTAATTCTAAATCTTATTTCAGCTCCTCATTCCACTCCCATATAATTTTGGCACAAATCCCAGATATGAGACTGTTTCATCTAAAAATGTTCAGAGTTCCCTCTAAAATATAAATTCACTGAAAATATAACGCAATGGTATTCTAAACAGAGGAACAGTTAGGTTTTAATATAAACTGCCAAGTCTTAATTCAAATATCTCCAATTGCCCAATATTTTACAGTTTGTTTAGTCCAATCAAGATCCAAATAATATAATTTGCTAAGTAATGCATCTTTTTCCCCTGTGTTCAGTGCTATGTATTTTAATACTTTTAAGATTTATTATTTTTATAAACAATTTTATTGGGATTTCACTATCCAAACGTTATGTACTTCACTAGCTTATTCATATCAATAAGTTTTGTTCAATCACTACCCCAACATCCTTTTAAGCATTTTAATACAGATTTCATCTCTCTCGCTTCCCCTATACAATTTATTTTATGAAGGAAAAAAGTTATCTTGTGGAATTTTTTCCTCTAAAATGTGTCTGGTTGCATTCCTATGATGCCATTTAACATGTACTTCTGTTTCTTCTTCTTTCTTTTTTTACAGTTTTTAAAATAATACTCTGTTTCTTCTTAAAATAATACATGATTGTGTTTCGGGAGAAAGTGTACACAGATAATTAGGTCTCCATCTTATAATTATGGTACATCGTGTTCTATAACACTGGATACATTTTTCACAACATGTGAACATTCTTCTTAATTTTGTTCTGGACATTTCAATTACAATAATCTAGTTCCCCAGTGTTCTCACTGTTTCGTTTTTACTTTAGAGTAGTTGTTGATGGTTGAAATGTGTAAGAATCTTTTTTTTTTTTTGGCATCACTGCCCTGTGGTGGGAGTGGGAGGCCCAGCCTTGCTCCTGTAGAGCTGCTGCTGGATTTGAACCGCCAAGCCAGTGGGCCGCAGTCCTGCACTCAACCACTACGCCACCGAGCATCAGTCGAAATATGTAAGAGTCCTATGGAAAGGGTCTTGGCAACCCTGGCGGCGGTGTCGTGGGCGAATGCATTGAGCTGCCTGCCCACCCACGAGGTGAGTAATATGAACCCCCAGCAGCTCTGCAGGAGGAGGTGACGCTTCCCTTGCCCTGAAGATGCACAGCCTCCGAAACGCACCAGGGCCCTTCGGTGCCGTCGAAGGGTTGCTGTGAGTCGTAATCGCCTCGATGGCAGAGTTGGGTTTGCCGGTGTTTGGGTTTACTGCCATTTCTCGCCGCCAGCAGTTGATTCCAGCTCACAGGGACCCTAGAAGACGAAGAGACGTGTCCCTGTGGGCTTCTGAGACTCTAACTCTTTGTGTGCATAGAAGGCTTTCTCCTTGTACCGGCACATTTTGTATCAGAGAGCCCGGTGGTCGCAAGGGAAAGCTCAGAGCTGCGTACTGAAAGATTGGGCGTTCAAGCCCACCCAGCTGGGAAGAAAGACCTGTAGATCCTCTTCCCTAAGGATTGCAATTGAGATTGCGAGCCCAGTGGGACGATTTTATTTAGTTACATGAGCTCACTGTCAGTCGTGGAGGCCCGTGGCATCTAACAGCTACAAAATTTGTTCCACCCGTATACTCTGCAAATAGCAGAAATAAAAATAACATATAAATCTTTCTAAGAAATAAAAAACAAACAAAAAATTTTAATCATATGGAGAGATGATCTTTTTCATAGCTGCATAGTGTTCCCTGGTAATTATCTTTATTATAAGAGCTAAACTGTTATTTAATTAAAAGATTACTTCAAGAGGTAGTTTTTGGTTGAAGATTTTTTCCTCCTTCCTCACTTCCCTGGTGGAGAGCTGCTGCTGGATTTGAACTGTCAACCCTGTGGGCTGCAGTCCCACACACAACCACCACACCACCAGGGCTCACCTTGGTTGCAGATTTATGGAGGGTTTCAGGGCCATTGTCCTGGGGAGTCTTCTAGTCTTGATAGGTCTGGAACTTGAAAAGAATTTGGGTTCTATTATACAATCCCTCCCCCTTTAATCAAGATCCATCAATAATGACTCCAATCACAATGCTCATTAGTGATAATTGGGCTTCATCGAGTTCTCCGAAGCTCAGAGCAGATGAGGTAGGAGTTTACGAAGACTGGTAGTTCTCCAGATTAGCTTGTTCGCCGAGCCTTTGGCTTCCTTCTTTTTTCTCTTGGTGAGAAAAAAAAACCAATAATTGCATTTTTAGATGGCCGTTTGCAAGCTTTTAGGACTCACTAAACTAGACCGTAGAGCATATTCGTTATAAACTATATTATGGCACTTGACGGAGTTGTTCCAAAAGACCTAGGCCTTCAAAGCCAGAAAACGGATCCAAGGAGATACTTGGTTATTTGTAAGAAGTATCTACAGTGGTACCGCCTGTGCATTTTGTTATGAGAGGCTTCAAACGGTGCCTGAAACAACGAAATAAAAGATCGTGGAAACGTTGCATAAATTTTTGGAAGCGTCCTCTATGTAAATGTATGTGCATGCGCACATGTGTACACCTATACATACAAAACCCCCAAACCCACTGCCTTTAAGTAGATCCTGACTTGTATCCATCCTGTTTAGGACTTTCAATAGATCCCAGACATGCTGGGCCCACTGATGCTACAAGGAGGCAAGGACTTCCCTCCAGAGCCCATAAAGAAGCCCCCTTTCCTAGAGCTGATAATCTGAATTTGGCTACATAGGCTCCTAAACCATGATAGAATCAATTTCTATTTGTTAATGCCACCCATTTATGGTATTCTGTGAAAGCAGCAATAGTAATATAGCTAAGACACATACCAAAAAATACATCTCCAGTTTCATAATGAACCCAAAACAAAACAAAAAACAAACAAACAAACCCACCACCAAACCCAAATTCACTTCCATTTAGTCAGTACTGACTCAGAGCAACCCCTCAGGACAGGGGAGAATTACCCATGAATTTCCAGGAAGACAGCTCTGCACGAGTAGAGAGCGCCGTCTTTCTCTCTTGCTGCCGCTGGTAGCTTCAAACTGCAGACGACCTTGTGGAGTGCAGCCCAACCTGAACCAACTGTGCCACAGCCACGGTAATTCATATGCAGAAAAAAACTTTGCTAATTTCCCTTTCAGTCATTACTTATAAGTGCATACCCTGTGTGTGAGCAACTATGCTAAAGAGTCTGGTGATAAACAGATGAATCACATATGGAACTTGTTGACAATTATTGGCTGATAAAAGACATATAGATAAATAACTCAAGGATAAAGCAGTACTAGAATGTATATGAATGAAGAGGCAATAATTTCAACAGAACAAGTGACTACTTCATAGATTAAAATCACCAAAGGTGTGGATTAAAATCACCAAAGGCGTGCACAGATGTGTCCTCTCACCATACTTATTCAATATGCTGAGCCAATAACCAGAGAAGTTGGACTATATGAAGAACAAAGCACCATAGAAGAGGAAGACTTAGTAACAACCTGAGATATGCAGATGACGTAATCTGGCTTGCTGAAAGGGTGCAAGACTTGAAACACTGGCCACTGAAGATCAAGGATGTATTCCTTCAATGTGGATTAGAGTTCACCATAAAGAAAACCAGAATTCCCAGAACTTGGCCACAAGGTAACATCATGAAAAGTGAAGAAGAGGTTGAAGTCAACGATCTCATTTTATTTGACTCTATCATCAGTGTTCATGGAAGCAGTAGCCAAGAAATCAAACAATGCATTGGGTAAATCTGCTGCACAAGACCTCTGTAAGGGCTGAAATCCAAGGGTGTTACTTTAAGAGGAGCCTGGGGGGCATAGTAGTTATAAGCTGGGTTGCGATTGGAAAGGTTTGCTGTTCAGAAGCACCTTCCACACCTTGGGAGAAGGATGTTCCCATAAGCACTTACAGTCTCTGAAACTCGCAGGGGATAGTCTACCTGTCCTACAAATGTCACTATTAATCGGCATCGACTCAATGGCAGTAAGTTTGGTTTGGGTTACTTTCAGGAATAACCAACAGGCACTCAGAAGGAGTACCTGACTCAAGCCCTGGTGTTTTCAATCACCTCCGAGGCATGTGAAAGTTGGATATTGAATAAGGAAGATCAAAGAAGAATGGATGCATTTATTACAATGCTAGAAAAAATATTGAAGTACCTTGGACTACCAAAAGAACTAAGGAATTTGTCCTTTGAGAAGTACGACCAGAGCTGAGCCCCCGTGGCGTAAGTGGTTGAGTGTGGGACTGCGGCCCGCGGCCTTGGAGGTTCAAATCCAGCGGCGGCTCTCAGGAGCAGCATTGGGTAGCGCCCACGATCATCAGAGGCAGTGATGCCCACAAAAACAAAACAAAACAAAAAGAAGTACAACTAGAATGCTACTTGGAAGCAGGAATGGCATGATTTTTCACTTACTTTGAATGTGTGATCAGGAGAGGTCAGTCCCTGAAAAAAGAGTCTCCTACTTAGTATTCCCCACCAAAGGAATGAGGAAAAGTTCTTGAAGGAATACTATTTGAATGATGCCTTGAAGGATGAACAGAACTTCAAGAAGCTGTGAAGTGAGTCCTTATGTTGTAAACACCTTTGCTTTGCTTGGAACATGGGGTACATAAAGGGAAAGTGAAGCTGTATGATAGTTAGATATAAAGGATTTAGTACACTAGATTTGTAAGATCCTGTTAAAAGATACCACAACATTAGCTAACAATAAGCCTTTTCATTTAAAAAAAAATTTGAGGGCTGAGCCCCGGTGGCATAGTGGTTGTGCGCGGGACTGCAGCCCACTGGGATGGAGGTTCAATTCTAGCAGTGGGGCTGGGCCTCCTACTCCCACCGCCGGAGAGCAGTGATTGCCACCCCCCAAAAAAAAAATTTGAGGTGTCCTCATTCTGGCTGTGGTCATCATGAAAGAGGATGAGCATGAAGTCAGAATGGAGTTTCTTTCCCACAGAGGTTGATGGGAAACAGATGAGGAACTTGGATTCATGAAGATGAAAAAGGCAACCGAAACAGGATGAGTGATGGTGAACTGGAAATGACCAGAGTAGAAGGGAAAGCAGCGTGATGAAAATAAAAAGGCTTACGGAAATGACTGGCCCAGTGGAGTAATGACCCCCCACCCCCCACAGCAATCTCCATGACCCTGAGATCAGAAGAAGTAGATGATGCAATCACGATCCACTACTCGGAAAAGAATAATAGTAGGAAATCTTGGATAGAGTGAGAGAAAAATACAGAACAAAACCCAACTGAATTCATTCCTATGGCAGAATAGTCATCCACTTTTAAGCAGCATTTATTTCCCAAAGGCACGTTCAGAGGGTTAGGAAAGTAGAAAGAAAGAAAACAAATACATGAAAGAAGTAGGATAAGTAAGGGTACATTGAAGGGATTATGATGGATAAACGGACACAACATGTGTATAAACCATTACATGTAAAACTGATGAAACATCAGTGAAACGTCATCTAATTCACAATTTATTTTTAACTTATAAAAAAATTGAAGTGAAACCCAAAATTAACAGTTTTCAACAAAATGGTAGTGGGTGAAAGTCGACTGAGCAAATGGATTTTTTCATCGACTAATTCCTACGCACTTTGCTGTGTGACTGGATAGCATGGCCCAGAATGTAATAACACTTTTTCTACTCCCCCGCCCCCACCATGTTTCCTGTTTTCATCCGTCCTTTTTCCCTCTCCCTTCCTGACTGACTCCAGAGCATTACCTCTGACCGCCCTTTTTGAGCTCTTTCGGTTGATTTTTCTAAGTACTGTGGACCTCGCCGGTGTTGTTCACCATGTTATAGGCCTATCTCTGGGCGGAAGGGGAGTCTTGGGGGCAGAGTGTTTACCAGCCATTGTGCAGAAGCAAGACAGGGCTTTTGATTCCCATAAAGAATTACAGTCTCAGGAGCTCCCAGAGGCCAGTGGCTATGAATTGGCACTGACTCGATGGCAGTGAGGTTGGTTTGGTTTGGGCTTTAAACTTTAAATCGAAAAAAAAAAAAATTAAAAAAAAAAACAACTTTAAATCCAATCATGCGGACTGAGCCCCGGTGGCATAGTGGTTGTGCGCGGGACTGCGGCTCACTGGATTGGAGGTTCAAATTCTGCAGCAGCTCTCCAGGAGCAAGGCTGGGCCTTCTACTCCCACCACCAGAGGGCAGTGATGCCCCCCCCCCCAAAATATGTCGAATCATGCAGTGACATCAAGTGTATTCAGTGTTGTGCAAATACTATCCTCACCTAACTCCAAAACTTTTCAATACTCCCCCCAAAAATGTCATAACCATTAAGCAGGTTTTCCCTGCTCCCTGTCAACCCCCAATCTGCCCTCTATGCCTGTGGATTTACCTATTTTGGATATTTCATATAAATGGTATCATCTAGTATGTGATCTTGTGGGCTTGTTTCTTTTATCTAACAATGTTTTCAGGGTTTATCCACATCATATCCACATCAGTATGGTGTGTTAATTTCATGATTGAGATGTAGGGGTGGAGAGTAGCCTGTTATTCTGGAGATAGTCATTGAGTAGCCAATGAGGCCTCTGTGTGGCCATGGCTTTCTCCTGAGGCTTCTGGGAAATCTCACGATATTTCCCCTGTGGAGATGAGAAGCTATCTCCCCAGTTGTTGGGAGTTAGTCTCAGAGACAATGAATCACGGACAAGACAAGATGGCAGCGTCTGGGGAGCTGAAGGAGCCAGAGGAGAAGCCACTTGGCCTTACCCTGATGGAATCAGACCTCTGAAGCTGGCAAAGCCATGTGGAGAGCCCTGCCAGCACTGAGTTGCCTCTGCTGCCACTGGATGCTGTTGATGGACCCTGAGTCCTGGAAGCGAGGACCCCTGGGGAGACCCTTGCCAGCACCGGGACTCTGCACTCACTGGCCTGTGACCTCATGAGTTGGAAGGAGATGTTATAGACTGGTATCGGGCATATGGGCTAATGTCGGACTTATGACTTTGAACTGGACTGGGTTGGGATGTTTTCTTAATGTCCTAGTCCTCTAGTATATAAACCGTACCCTTATATCTATATGCGTGTCTATAGATTTGTTTCTCTAGTTTACCCGGACTAATACAATCAGTACTTAATACCTTTTTTTATCATGAAGCAAGAATCCATTGCATGATTGTCCCACAGTATATTCATATCATTTGGCTGTTGTGAATAGTGCCGCTGCAAACATGTGTGTACCAGTATTTGCTTGAGTATCTGTCCTTGAGGAGCCATGGTGGCATAGTGCACGACTCGTTGGGTTACTAACAGCAGATAAACAGTTCAAAACCACCAGCTACTCCTGGGGAGAAAGGTGAGGCTTTCCACACCCACTTTGCATTCCCACCAGCAATGTGTGAGGCATCCAGTTTCTCGAAATTTGCACCAATGTTGGCAATTTCCTACTTTTAAAATGTTCATCATCCTAGATAATGAGAAAGTGGCATCTCATTGTGGTTTTGATTTGCTTTTTCCTAATGACTATGAATGCTGGGAAATGTTTCAAGTGCCTCTTGTCCATGTAAACCTAGTTGTCTACTCAAGTCCTTCATCATTTAAAAATGTATGTCTCTTTTTGTTCATTTGTGCCTTCTCTCGGATCGCCCTTCTTTGGAATGGGTACCAATAGGGATCTCTTTCAGTCAGTTGGCCAAGTAGCTGTCTTCCAAATGTGACACAGACTAGTGAGTGCCTCCACCACAGCATCTGTTTATGGAAATATTTCACTTGGTATTCCGTTAATTGCCACAGTCTGGCTTTCTTGCCAATCCCTTCAGTGCAGCTTGGATTTTTGATCATATACTGCCTCCTAAAATGGTTGAATGCTAACTCATTCCTCTTAGAACAGTGATTCTGTGTGTTCCTTCCATCTTCTTTTGATGCTTCCTTTGCTGTTCAATATTTTGCCCTTGGAATCCCTCAGTATTTTAACTTGGGATTTGAATTTTTCTTCAGTTCTTTCAGCTTGGAACTGTTAAGTGTGTCTTCTCTTTTGGTTCTCTAACTCCTGGTCTCTACACAATTCATTATTGAACTAGCCTGTGGACTAGCCTTTCAGCTCATGACTTCATCTTTTCCTCCCTTCACTTTAGCTACTCTGTGTTCAAGAGCACATTCCCATGTGTCTTTTGGCATTCATTTAGGACTCTTTCTGTGCGGTCTTTTTAATATCCCCATAACCCTACAGGTCATTCGTCATCAATGTCTAATCTGTTTTTTAGACAGTCTCAAAGTCAAATGGAATATACTCAAGGGCATGCTTTAACTCTCCTGGCATTGTTTTAATTTACCTCAGCTTCAACTTTAATTTGCTCAAAGGCAAATGATGGCCCGTGCCACAGCTGCCCCCTGCATTTGAGTTGTCTGATGAGATTGAACTTTTCCAAGAACAGTGAAAGTACCATGGACTGCCAAAGGAACAAACTGACCTGGCCTTGGAAGAAGTGCAGCCAGAAGGCTCCGTGGAGGCTAGGATGGGAAGATGTTGCCTCACATACTTTGGGCATTGTTATCAGGAGAGACCAGTCCCTGGAGAAAGACATCATGCTTGGTACAGTGGAAGGGCAGTGAAAGAGGAGAAGGTCCGGGCTGAGCCCCAGTTGGTGTAAGTGGTTGAGTGCGGGACTGCGGCCCGTGTGCTTGGCAGTTCAAATCCAGCGGCGGCGGCTCTCAGAAGCGGCTCCCAGGACCACCGGGCAGTGAGGCCCACAGGAAAAAAAAAAGAAAGAAAGAGGAGAAGGTCCTCAAGGAGAAGGGTTGATGACAGTGGCTCCACTGTCCTTAGGGACAGTGTCCTTAGGGACAATTGTGAGGCTGGCTGGCACAGGATTGGGCGATTCGTTCTGCAGTACACAGGGTTACTCTGAGTCAGAAACAACTAAAGACAGCACCTGACAGCAGCAACATGCCCTCAGACGTCGTCAATTTGATTCCTGGCTTTCTCACAGTGTAAGAGTATGGTCAGTATTTATGTTGTTGAAAAAGACTTTTGTCACGACTACGTGGTGGATCTTGCGAAATTCTTTTATGCAATCTCCTGAGTTATTTCTAACAGTGCTGTGTTTTCTGATTGTTGATCCATATCTGTCCCCAATTTTTGCATTCCATTCACCCCAAATTATCAATGTATCTTAATTACATGTTTGGTCAATTTCAGAACTGGTAAAAATCTCCAATTTCTTCATCTTTGGCATTAAGGATTGGTGCATAATTTTCATAATAGTGGTATTAACTGATTTTCCCTGTAGAGCTCTATACATTGTCCTATTACTGACTGAGAATAATAATAGAGTTTTTTAAAATATGTTAAGTATTTGCTATGACAATATCACTTATTTAGACACTGAGTGGCAAAGAAAATGGATAGGCTATTTTTATTTTTTAACTATGAGTCAAAGATTTTTATCTCAAACATATCTTAAATAAGGTACCGCAAATGATAATAATTTATTTTCCTGTTCTTACAAATCAGTTGCATATAACATCCTGTTCAAAGTCTGGTTATGACTTAAAAATTAACACTTCAGACAAAAAGCGGGATATTGTATAGGTAACCTGAACCACCTACCGTATTTTTTGGATCAGAAGATGCAATTTTCCCCAAAAAAATGTGGAGGGGAAACGAGGTTGTGTCATGGTTAGAAGGTGTGGAACCCCAGAATACTTTTGTTTATTGGTACTATATCTTTTTTTTTCTTGTTTTCCTGCTCTAAATACTGGATGTGTCTTAAAGTCAGGGTGTCTTGTGTTCTAAAAATACGGTAATTACTGGTAGACACAAGGTTTCTTTTTTTGTTTTTGTTTTGGGGGGCATCACTGCTCTCCGGTGGTGGGAGTAGGAGGCCCAGCCCCACTGCTGGAATTGACCCTCCGTCCCAGTGGGCCGCAGTCCCGCGCACAACCAGGGCTCAGCCCCGACTTTTTTCTTTTTGTATCCTCCCTATTGCCTGAGACCTGGACAGAGGTCCTCAAACTTTTTAAACAGGGGGCCAGTTCACTGTCCCTCCGACCACTGGAGGGCCAGATTATAGTTTAAAAAAAAAAAAAACTATGAAAAAATTCACTGCGGACTGGGATGAGTCGACTGCTAAGCAAGACAGCAGCAGTGGTGAAAATACCCAGGGGGCCGGATAAATGTCCTTGGTGGGCCGCATGTGGCCTGCGGGCCTTAGTTTGAGAACCCCTACATGGGGCATGGTTTCACTTGGGGGGAAATTTTAGAAACTTTATAAATGACAGAAAACAAAACAAGGTAACTCTAGTAGAGGTGTAACTTGAGAGTGCCACAGTCTTTTATGGCTTACAGGATCCCCTGAGCTGAGCTACTGTAGCCAAGAAGGTGAGAGCCCATAACTCTCCTTTCCTGAAAATCTCCCATTTCTCCACGTGGAGCCTGCTGGACAGCCCTTTCTTGTATTCGCTGTGGTCCTGCTCCTTTAAGAATTGAGACCTACAGGGTGATCTCTGGAGTAGAGAAGGGAATTTAGAAGTCATGAGGCTCCCCAGGCTCTATTCCTTCATTTTACAGATAAGGACATTGAGGACTTCAGAGATTGTCACTGCCCCCAGGCCACACAGCTCCGGAGGGAGGCTGCTCTTCCTAATAGCATCTGGGCTCATGTTCCTGAAACTGACCGGTGGCCCTGGTTACCAGGCGTAAATCTTGCTTCTTGTGGAAAGCACACACAACTGTTAGCGCTGGAACCAGTCAATGAGTTAACTGACTTCAACTTGTATTTTATCTGTCAAAGTGCGACACCTAATAGTGAAAATAATTCCTGCTCAATGGTCTGATTTTCTTCTTCTCCTTTGCAAGACTTACAGCTTCTATAGAACAGAGTAGAACTGACTGCACATTTTCACGGGACTAGAAATCCTCATCTTTCTCCCGTGCAAAGGCGAGCGGTTTCGAACTGCAGACCTGGAGGTTAGCAGCCCAACGCCTAACCCAGCAGGCCGCCAGCGCTTCTTTCTCATCCTTGGGACCCTGACTCCGCGTCCAGCCTTTGATTGAGATCGCACAGATGCGCTGAAAGGGTGAACCTCGGGACTTTCAAAAGTGTGTAAGCGCGACCCGGGGGACAGTATCTTCTCCTGAGCTCCCTGAGCCTCCTCGCGCACCTTTCCTTCCAGGCTCCTCCTCCTCGTCCCCGCCCGAGGCCTGCGCCCGTGGGGGCGGGGCCTGCCGCGGGGCGGGGCCCGGTGGGGAGCTGGGCGGGCGCCGCAGGGGGCGGGTGCGCGGCGCAGCTCGGCGCCCGGCAGAGCCCGGGGAAGCTTTGGCGGCGCTTCCCGCTCGCCCCGCGGGGTGGGTCCGCGAAGGTAAGCCGGAGCCCCGCGGAGCTCCTCCTGAGAAGCCGGTGGGGAGGGTCGCGACGCCGCGCACGGCCCCGGTGGGGCGGCCCTGGGCGCGCGAGAGGCAGGTGCGTTTTGGCAGAGATTGGGCCCCCGCGCCACTTCCGCGCCCAGCGCGCAAGGCGGGGGTGGGGGCCCCCTGGTTTGAACCCCGCCCCGCAAGGACCCCCGTCGGGTTCGGGCTGGGGTTCGGGCTCCAGCTTGGCCGATCTGCTTGATTCTGCACTTCCCGCGACAGAAAACGTTTCTCTGGCTCTAACCTTCCCTCCCCAAATGTGCTGCAGCCTCAGGTACTGTAGAGTTTCTGTATTTGAAAAAATGTAGATTTATAGTTCATGATTCAGAACTGGATGGGAAACAGTAGTGAGCTTGAAGCGCGCCTTTGAGTTTGGTGTAATTCGTTTTACAAGAAGGCACGACTATAAATGGAACTGTTATTTAAACACGGGCACCGGCTACACGAAGTCACTTTCATGGCGATTGAGCGCTCAGACTTTGAAACTTGATTGCCAGATCTTGGATCTCGGCTCACTAGCGGTGAAAACTTAAAAGACAATGTGCCTTTATGCCTTCGTTTCCTCCTGTATAAAATGAGGGTTCTGATGTTCCAATCTGATGGTGGTGTTTGGAGGATTAAATGAGTGAGCGCTAGAACAGAACGAGGTCACAATATTGGCTACTCTTCTCATTGTGCGTTCACCCAAAACAAACCCACCGACATCGGGTAGAGACGTTGGAGGAGAACTGCTTCATAAGATTTCCGAGGCTATCAATCTCTATGGCTGAAAATCATCTTTCTCCAGACAGAGATTTTCACTGGTGAGTTCAAACCGCTAGTTTTTTGGTCAGCAGAGCATAACTCAGGGACAATCAAGGTCCCACCACTGGAAAGCCTGTGCTTCGCCTTTTACAGAGCTATTGGGGTTTGGGGAAATGCTTGGGAACGTCTTTGGAACGTTTCCATAGACTTTTTTTTTTTCTCATACTAGGTTTTTTTTTTTTTTCTCATACTAGGGTATTTACCATCTCTGATCATCCAACCTGCTCTCCAATGATTCAGAAACCTCCCAGTCTTGGAGGCTGTTTTTGTTGTTGTTCTTGTTTTTACAGGAGGATGAAAAAGGCAGTGTTTTTATGATAAGTAACTGCTCATTAAAGTTTTGGAAGGTTTGTTTCAGAGAATTCTTAGTACTCGATGTGTAATTTACTACTTGTGCTATTTGGGGTGGGTGCTTCTTTCTATTATTATTGTAAGACTGCCTAGCCAGAGCACCCAGATACTTAAACAAATTCAATATTATAGAACCCATAACTTGCTGCCTAGAATTTTAGAATGGAAAGGGTTCTGACAAAGAGACCCCCCTTTATAGATCTGGATGAGCCCCACAGCCCCAACACAAGAAGTGCCAGAGCTTTAGACCACAGTTCAACTCTGCAGATCAGCACAGTATATACAATCAGAGGATGACATGAGTTAGAGGTTTGATGGTGGTACTATTTTTGTTTGACAGTTTTGTGCCACTGTTAAATGGCTTTTCTCATAGCAACATCCTGCCTGGTGGTTTAATTGCATGATTCATAATTATTCTGCAGCACTTTTGATTGAAATCACAAGTCTCAAAGTTGTTGCCACTATGATTGCTTTGTGAACAAGATGATTGTCTCCTTAGGTTTTGTACAAGCATGATCTCACATTGATTTGTTTTGTTGTTTAAAACGCTGCCCCTTTCTCCCAGGTGGTAGCACAAATAGCCAATACAAACAAATGGACCTGCTCAGCAGCTTGTCTTCAGTAAGGTGTGCTTGATTGGGCAGGATAGAGGCCGGAAGTGCAACTCTGAATGTTAGCCTAAGGGAATAGGACTGGGTCACCAAAGGGGTGTGATGCAATGCAGCTGCTCACTTCAAAGCATTTGAGGATGGAATTATTTGGAGACACTGGTATGGTGTGTTGTTGACTCTTTCCTGGCTCTTGGCATAGCTCACTCCCTCACCTCTGGGTATTTATTCACAGGTCACCTTTTGTGTGAGATCCACCTCCTTAATATTGCATACAACTTTGAACTCTCTGTCTCTCTTTAGCACACACATCTACCTTCATGAGGGCGCTTCAAGAAGTTCATGAAAAAAAAAATCCATTATATTTTAATTCCATTTTTCCAGGGACTCTTTTTGAAGCCTCCTATAATATGTCATTAAACACCATTCAGTTGGTTCCAACTGGATGAGCAGAACAAAGCCCTGCCCAGCTCTGCGCCACTTTCACAGTCATCCCTGCGTTTTGAGCCCATTGTGTTGTCACTCCTTGGTGAAGAGCCTCCTCTTTGCTAATCCTTGGTCATGCTTGGAATCCTCCTTCTTCCGATAACAGGTCCAAAGTGCAGAAGATAAAGTTTGTCTCTTGTGAGGGACCTTTGCATTGGTTCTGACTCCTAGCAGCCTGGGGTATAACAGAAGGAAACACTGCCCGATTCTGGGCTGCCCTCACATTTCTCATGATTGAGCCCACTGCTGCAGCTGCTGTAGACTCCGTCTCATCGAGAGTCCCCCCCCCCCCCCCCCAATGGACTGACCCTCTGCTCTACCAAGCAAGCATCATGACTTTTTCCAACCGCTGGCCTCTCCTGAGGACATGTCCAAAGTCCATTTGACAGTCTTACTGCTCTTGCTTCTCCGGAACATTCTGAGTGTAATTCTCATGGCAGTCCATGGTATATTCAATATTGGGCAACACTATCATTCAAAGACAAAAGAAATACACATACATGGATGGAAACGTCCATGGGACAGTCTATTATCTTTTCGTTCCATTTTCCACGAACTTGTCTCTCTCGTTCTTTGTAAATATGCTTGTGTGTGTCCACCAAGGTGATTCCAACTTTGGTGGTCCCATACGTTACAGAGTACAATTATCCTCTGAACGATTCTTTGTGGAAGTTGATCACCAGTCTTTTCTTCTGTGGTGCAGCGCGGTAGGCGCACACTGTTAACTTTGTGGTTACTAGCTGAGAGCAAATCATTCGCACTCCCCAAGGACCTACAGCGACATGTATCTGCTTATTAGTTGATGGGTTGTCTCACTGGAGACTCACTTCCAGGAGAGCTTGCTTGTTTCGCTCCCTGTTCATCCTGCAGACATTTCCAGCATGGCCAGTTCTGACCAAAGCCTGCTGGGTATATCTCATCCTGCTGTGCTTCTCCGTGCACCCCCATCTGGTCATTTCCCTCCCTTTGTTATTGATACCTACCTCAGCAGAACCAAACAACCTGATGGTGCCATCCTGCACCTCTCCATGATCTTCAGTCTGTTTGGGGCTATTGCGTCAGTCTGTCCATCTCTTCTTTTCACTGACTGCCTCCCACCCCTCTGCTGCCAAACATGAAGTCACTTCATCGTTGTTGGTTTTTCCTGAGGAATTTTCCGAAGTCATTGGCAAGGGGAAGTTTTGCCATCCTGGCCTCAAAGGAGCCTGCCAGTTTTATTTATTCCAGGGACACAATAAATATACCCATTCATTTTGCAATCCTCTCACTTTTGTTGTTGCCAACCTTCCGTTTCTTCACCTCGTTCCCCTTGACCCTGGAGAATCGTGCAGTTTTCCTCTCTGTTTATTTAAATTAAAAAGCAAGCAGGTATTCGGGGAGAAGGCCATGTGGACAGGGCTGAGACAGACTGGCTCAGGGCTAGTCCCTGCCTGTATTGAGAATGCTCCTGCCTCCCTTTCTTCTGATCCTCCTTTCCATGTCACCCCCCCCCCCCCAAGCCACCCTACGTAAGCTCAGTCAGAAGTAGTCTTTCTCCTTCCTCTGAATTCGGGTGACTGCTCATACTTTTCTTAGAGACATCGTCAGTGTGAACTTTGCGTTGGAATTCTTGGGACATTTTTATCTTGTCCTTTTTGTTGCACATTGAACAAGTTCCTGAGGGACAAGAGTCACAAACCCATGAGTAACAGTTATTTTTTTAAAGAACAGCAAGACCCACACCCACTTACCTGCTTTTATTTTGGAGGGGGCGTCACTACCCCCTGGTGGGAGTAGGAGGCCCAGCCTTGCTCCTGGAGAGGTGCTGCTGGATTTGAACCCACCAAGCTAGTGGACTGCAGTCCCACACCCAACCACTATGCCACCGGGGCTCAGCCCACTTACCTGCTTTTTAAAAGTAAATCTTAAGTTTCTTGTTTTCTAGGCCTTTCAATCATTTAACATTGGGCTGTAGCAAATGGGAAATTATGGAAGAAGGCAGGGGGAAATTTAGTGGTAAATAAAGATGTAAAGGATCTAGGTTAACGGGAGGGAGGGAGTGGAGAGAGAATAGCATGGCGTACCTAACACCCACATAGATGGACAGCTGCAGAAAGACAAATTGCTGAGGAAACAATTAGAACAAGACTTCAAGGTACTGCAAGGCCTGCAGCTCTGAGTTTTTGTGGTGGTGAGGGGGGATATTCTAAGTCTGCCTTTCTTTATCTCTCAAAAGCCAAAATAAAAACATGCTGCCATTCAGTAGCCACCTGATAGGACAGGGCAGAGCTACCACTTTGAGTTTCTGAAACTATTTGGGGCAGCAGAAAGGCTTCTCGTTCTTCCTGTTTTCTCTCTCAAAAAAAAGAAAAAACCAAAACAAACAAAACAAAACTCCCTATGACTTTGTTTGCCTAGTGGGAAAAGGACTGATCATCCTCTTCCTGTCTCTAGTCTGGAAAGTTGTTCACCTCCCTTTCCTTCAGTGATCTAAAAAGTATCCATCCCTTTTTCTTTGCTTTCCTGGCTATATGGTGAAGGTCCAGGATGTGCCGAAGCTTTTAGATCACTGGGAAAAGGAGACAGAGATAAGATAGTTGCATTTTTCTGTTGTTGAAGAATTCGACTTTATTTTAAAACTTGTATCAGTACTTAGGACCATATTTTGGTTCATTTTTCATTATAAACATTCCTTTACATAGTCTAATCAAGTTAGTGTTTTCATCTTAGTTGTTACTTTCTTAGATGAACATTTGGCCTAGAACTTGTGGAATGGATCCTATATTTCAAATGTAGCCTTTCTCCCCCATTCTTCCCACTTGAACCTTGGTTGAGATTTTCCCATTCTAAGATAAGCTTTCGCCTAGCTCATACTATTATTTTGTTCTCCATTTTGAGGACTTACTGGTAAAGGTTTGAAGTTATTTGACCATTTTTGGAAGGACGATGCAATTCAGAGGGAAGTGATGGTAGGAAAAGCATGTGTATTTGGATTTGGAAAACATTAAAACCTTATGGTAAAATTCTGCATTTTAGTTTACTAATAACCTAGCCCATGTAAGAGCAGCATTTGAAATGAATGTACTAAATTTAAACAAGTACTTTAGTTTAAATGTTTAATTGGTTGTCATTTATGGGCTTTGGAGTGTTTTTTTTGCTAATGTGCTAATAGTGTAAGCTTGTACTGTCAGAAAAAGATTCTTGTAAGCAAATGTTTGCTTTGTAGTAGCGTGTCCTTTATCACCCATGTCAGCCTCTGTGTTTACCCTGAGTGATCCTTGTTTGTAAAAAGCCTTGGCTCAAGGTCTTATCAGATAAGATCATTCATACAAATAAAAAAATACAGTGAGAGACTAGTGATATTTTGTGTGCATGGTAAGTGCTGTAGAAGTATTTGTTAGGTAAACACACACACAATGAGAACCACAGCCAGCTGCTTTTGAGTCAGTTTTGACCCCGGTGACCGTGATGTGTGTCAATAGAACTGTGCTCCAGAGTTCTCCGTGGCTAATTTTTTTTTTTCAGAAGTAGGAGACCATACCTGGTTTTTGGAGTGTCCAAAGTGGACTTGAACTTTCTGCCTTTTGGTTAGCAGCTTAGCACACTGACCATGTGTTAGTCCAGGTAAACTAGAGGAACAAACAAACTAGAGAAACAAACATATATGGAATAGGACATTAAGAAAGCATCCCAACCCTGTCCAGTTCAAAGTCGTAAGTCCGATATTAGCCCATATGCCCGAGACCAATCTATAATGTCTCCTTCTGACTCACAAAGTCACAGGTCAGTGGGTGCAGAATCCCAGCGCTGGCAGGGGTCTCCCCATGGCTCCTCACTTCCTGGGCTCAGAGTCCGTCAACAGCATCCAGTGGCGGTAGAGGCAACTCAGCGCTGGCAGGGATCTCCACATGGCTTCACAGCTTCAGAGGTCTGGTTCCATCAGGGTAAGGCCCTGTGGCTTCTCCTCTGGCTGCTCCAGCTCCTCGGATGCTGCCATCCCGTCTTGTCTGTAATTCATTGTCTCTGAGACTAACTCCCAATAACTGGGGAGATAGCTTTTCATCTCCACAAGGGAAATACCGTGAAATTTCCCAGAAGTCTCAGTAGAAAGCCATGCCCACACGGAGGCCTCATTGGCTACTCAATGGCTATCTCCAGATTAACAGACTAGACTCCAACCCTACCGCTCAATCATGAAATTAACATAAGCACATGACCGCCACAGACCATTTGCGTGCACACCAAGAACCCATTTATTAAATAAGTAAATCTATATTTCCAGGGAGGGTTTTATAGCAGACTAGTATGCATCCAGTACAGAATGAGAAAAATGAGGTTTCCGGAGGGCTGAGGAAAGAATGAATGAGGGGCTGGGTCTTTTGACGATTCACTTGCATACTGAGGCAAATTGGAATTCACAAGGATAGTTTTCCATGTAGTGAAACAGACATGTTTCTTATGACCTACTAAGTGCGTGGCAGTGTTGGGTTCTAAGGTGCATTGGGTCGCCATGAGTCAGCTGGTTTTTGGCTCCCATCAACAGTGACTGCACGGCCGTGAGTAAGTCAGAGTTGCTGTGGTCCAGTGGGAGAAGGACCACGTGAACAAGAAAGATGCCATCTTGGAGGGCGTCAGTGCTCAAAAGCCTATCAACCGGCTGCTGGGCTGCTGACCGAAGAGGGAGCCTGGCCAGGCGCTCTCCTCCGGTGGAGAGTTGCAGGCTTGGAAACCACTGGAGCAGCCCTGTCCTGTCCCGTCAGGTTGCTGGCCGTGAGTGTGGTCTTTGAGTTTGATGACCCAGGGAGGGTGGTCACCGATGCCCGCTGAAGGATGTAGCACTTGAACAAAAACCGGAGAGGAAAATATTTCAGTGGGGGAGCGGGGCCGCCATAGATTAAAGCGATGGGAAATGGGTGGGAAAGGCCTGGCAGGGTCTAGGACAGGGGAGGGGCTGTTCTGACCGGAACCTGATAAATAGAGGGGCAAACTGAGTGGGACAGTGCAGCTCTGAGACGTGGGCAGAGGAGAGACTCTGTGGGTGCTGGCAGGCCCCCAAAATAATGCAGATGGCAAGGGGAAGCCGAAGAGTCGTGTCACCTCAGGAGTGAGACGATCAGAACAGCAGCAATGAGCAGTGATCCCGCTGGCTGCTGCAGGAAGAAGGACTCGAACCGGGTTGGAGCAGAAGTCATGACACCACATAAGAGGTTTCTCCATAGACTCCATGAGACGTAATGACAGTTACTGCCTACGCTTCGTAGTTTTCCCACTTCAGCCTGGATTTTTCTCTCAACCTCCTTGGTCAGAACCAGCTTCCTCTAGGAGCACCGCACTTTACCAGTGATGGTTATATTTGGGATGTTAACTGCAAGGTCAGCAGTTTGAAACCACCAGAGGCCTCAACTTGATGGAAAGAAGGGAGTTTTGTGTAAGGAGCCCTTGAGGCGGAGTGATGTGAACGCCCCATAGGCGAAATATGAGACTTTCTGCTTCCTGGAAACATATTCAGCCACAGGAAGCCTAGGGAGCAGTGGGTTTGGTTTTGGTTTCTCGTTCTCGATGAACGTCTGTCTTGCCGGTTCCATCCTCACGCCACCCATCCCTGCAGCCCCACGGTAGCAGTGCTCTGGGAGCATGCTGGATCTGTGTTCACATCTGCCTGGCCTGGAAGATGTGCTGGGAGGGGTGCCTCCAACCGGACAGGCTTGGGAAGTCAGAACTAACTGGGCAGCACCGATGCTAGGAAGCCCTAGAGTTTGACCGGAAGCCACCCTGCTACCACCCCTGCTCTCCCAGTCCTGGGTGGAGGGGAGGATATGTTGTCTGTGGGAATTAGCATAGGACCTCCCTCCTGATCTGGGCAATTTGACTTCCAGTGTAGAAACCACAGGGCCGCCAGTGGCTGCTCCCCGTCTCACACGGTGGTAGAATGAGTCACCAGACTAATTTGTAAAGTTTGCTAGGGTTCCCAAAACAGCTCTCCCACACTACTGGGACCAGGCTAGGTTGCTGGCTCTTTTAATCCCAGCCCTGGATATTCTGCATGTAATATCATTTCCACATCACTTATTTCCATCCAGAATCTGGATAAATAAACTAGGCCTCAATAAGAGACACGAGGAACCTAGGGAAAACCAGAATTGCTGTTGTGATTGCCAAGTGAGGGGAAAATCAACGAGGGGGGTGTGGTGGGAAGGGGAAGAAGGCTAGATTAGTAAAGAAGGAAAACAGGAAAAGTTGTAACTGATTCATCCTGTGATGGGAGGGTGGGGTGGCTACTATGTATCTTCTTCCATTGCCAGATCCTGTGTGGTTTTTTTAGTTCTGTTTTCCTGTTGTAATCTAGTTTGCAATGAAATTAATATACAGACTTGACAAAGATGTGCTTTGTTTCTGTTGAAACTTTGCAGATACATTTCAGATGTGTTTAGAGCTAGTATCCTGAGAGGTGGAAATAAACAGATAGAGGTGATACAGTGTTAGAGTATAATTTCAAGAAAGTTACCAATTATTTTAAGGCTCGAATTTTCTGGATAGGGCCTTTCCTTCGAGTTTAATATGAAGTCCATTCACTTGACTCGTTCTCGTCTCAGGAATGATTTCTACCCCCACCCCCACTTATTTTCTTATTCCCTAGGTCAGTTCCCACTTCCGAAGACCTTGCAGGAGTCATTTTCCTCCATTTGGGTGCAGTCTTCTTCCCTACCTTTTTTACATTTTGATGTGCATCTCAAACCCTCACTCACTTCTTCATTAGCGAAGAGTGGATATTGTCAGCTATGAGTGCATCTGCTTGGTAATCTGAGGCGGGTCCTCTTTCAATATCAAGCAGCCTTTGTAATGTGAAGAAATGGGCTTCAGGATCTCTCTGCTTGTAGAGGTAAAAGAACCGTAAGGTATCCAGAAAGAACTTCTTTGGCTGTCCAGACAGAGATGGACGAAGTCCAAGGCAGTAATTACGAAAAATGATGGGCATGATGATGATTGGAGGGTGGAGGGGTGGAGAATGGCTCAAACAAAACAAAAGAAGAACCCTTTAGCCAATGCTTCTCTATTTTAAGCACTATTTGAAACAGCATAATTTTAGCCTAACACTAAAGACTGTTTTCCGTCATAGGGTTTGACCCAGATTGTTGGAACTCACCTGCTAACAGAAAGGTCCAGCTGTTTGCTCACCAGCTGCCCCCAGGGAGAAAAAACTGCCTACTCCCATAAAGATTGTGTGTGTGTGTGTGTGTTTTAAGGTAAAATGGGAGCAGGGGAGAAAGTCAAATTAATACTAGTTCCAATACTCTTGAGTCGTTCCTCGGTCAGAGTAGAACTGCCCCAGAAGTTTGTTTCCAAGGCTGTCCTATGTAAGGGAGCAGACAGCCACATCTGTCTCCCAGGAAACAGCCAGTGGGCTTGAGCCAACAATCTCTCACGTCACAGCCAGTGCACCCACAGGGCTCCTTCCCCCAGAAAGATCACAGCCTAGAAAGCCTCATGGGCCATTCTGTTCTGTCTGATGGGGTCCTTAAGAATGGAACTGGACTCCGTGGCACACAGCAGCTCCCATATTGCCATTCTTACCGTCCGATGTGAACCCCAGCGGCCGTGGAGTTGATTCTGGCACATGACGGCCCCATCTAACATCCGGGCCTAGCTGTGCCCCACAGGTTTTTCAATGGTCATTTTTTAAGAAGCCGGTCACCAGGCCTTACTGCTAAAAGCATTCTTTTGCTCCACACCACCATGCTGAGGGGTCTGTGGGTTCCTACAGTGATGTAAGAAGCCCTCCCATCTGGACTCAGGCGAGCCTACACGGGAATGCTGTGCAGCAGGATGGGGCCGGATGCCCACACACAGCGGTGCTTCTCACAGCCCCTCGTCTCCCTCCGTCAGGGGAGAGAAGGCTCCCCTCCAGGCTGGCTGTCCAAGGCTACATGGCGTGCTCAGTGCCAGCACTTGAAGCAGCTCCTTCCAGAAGGAAGGAAAAAACCCAAGACACCAGCTCATTGCCCTCAAGGTGATCCTGATTCCTTGAGACTCTGGGACGAGGTAGAACTGCCCCATGACTCTCAGAGACCGTCACTCGTGACAGGCATCACAAGCCGCCCCCTCTTTCTCCATGAGTGTGGCTGGGAGTCTTGACCTTGCAGCCTCATCCATAGACAAGGCACCCCCCCCCTCACTGGGCGCGCGGGCATGCCTGGCACTCCAAATCCAAATGAGGCTCGTGCCGACAACCCTTCTGTGTGTCTCCGAGACGGTAACTGTTCAAGGGGGGTAGAAAGGGGCTGCTGGTCGCCATGGCACCACCAGGGCTCCTTGTGCCTGGCAGGAGCGCTCAGCCAATGCCAGCTTCTCATCCTGGGCGCGGCTGGCAGTGTGGCCCACTTCGTTCTACGAGGGGGGGGGGGAGCTGTCACGAACAGTGTAGGTCATTTCGCAATGCCCCCGGCCCCTCCCCACAAGCATCTCTCTGTGGGGCCCCTAGCAAAGACGTCCCCAGACCTTGCCAGATGTCCCTGGGTGGGGAGGCAGAGTCACCCCTAGCTGACAACCACTATGTATAGTCTCCTGACTCCTTCGGCTGCCAGCTAAAAAGGTAGGAGGTTCAAGCCCTTCCAAAGAAGGGGAAAGCTTGGCCCATCCGAAAAAGCCATTAAGAACCCTGTGGAGTACAGCTCTCCCCTGACCGGGACAGCGGTCACCATGAGTTGGAACGGAGTCAGTCGCAGCTGTTGGTTCGATTTGGTTTTATCCTGGCAAATTCAATGTCCATCCTCCCATCTATTTATTGGGTGGGTGGACCTCTGAAAATCCTCATCCAACCTGTTTCTTGGCCTTGGCTAAGTAGAATTTGGGGCCGGAGATTAAGGTTAGCGCTTTCATTCCAGGCTAGCATCTGAACTTGGTCTCACAGGGCCTGTGTGCCCTCTCCCCCGGAACAGCCAGCGCCCCTCAGACCCAATCTGCACAGCCATCTGGTGACGCTCCAGTCACGGGACAGCAGATTTTCCTTTCCCCCCATTCCTCTTCTGAGCAGCCCCGCAGACCTGTGAGCGCCCGATTCTCCCCGATGGGCGGTGCTGTGTCCCCTGCTTCTTTCGGGGTGGGGCTTCTTATCGCCCGTCTCTTCTCCTTCAGTTGTGTTTGGCTGCCAGGCCCGAGGATGATTTTGCAGAATTTTAATTGCTCTGGTCTTAAAGAATAAATATGCATTGCATTTACAGTAATAGCAGGGTTGCACTTTCGCCATTTTACTTCCAACCATTTAAAAACAAGTGGATGTGCTGTCTTCTCAGAGAGCGCGTCCGAGCACACGGATGTATGTGATGGTGTGACTGGTCCGGAAGTTAGACCCCCGGGGTTCAAAGCCCCACTCTGCTGCCTTGAGGAGGCTACCTCATCTTTCTTTTTTTCTTTTCTTCTTTTAAAAAAATCACTTTATTGGGGGCTCTTCCAGCTCTTATGACGCTCCATGCAGCCGCCTCATCTTTCTATGCGTCACCTTCTGCTGGGTTTCCTCTCAGTTAATCCGCTGTGTGGGACAACCACATTAATAGATGCAAGGCAATCTTTGGCTTTTAATAAGCTCAGCCACTGAGAAAACATCCTTACTTGGGGAGCAGCAATGTTGTGTAACAAGCGGATTTAAAAGTCAGGTCGACTTGGATTTAAATCCTGGGTCTGTTGGCTACCCTGGGAACCAGCTTAGGCAAGTTATTTATTCTCTAGATACGTTTCTTCACAGCAACATCTCCTTGCCAACATCGGCTCTTCGGCTTCAGGGATTTTATTCTTGGTGGTGGTGGTGGTGGTTTTTGCCCCTTTTCCCTCAGAGAAAGCATGCGGCTACAGATGTGCACGTGTGGCTGGCCCTTGTGGCATACCGCCGCCATCAGACTGCTCCCCTGTTGCAAGGCTGATGCCGCCTGTCAGTCTCCTCTCCTGGGTAGGATTTTCCGCTATCTCTACCTTCCTGTTGTTATGCTTCTCATGAGGGGGTTCTTGGAGGACTAACATGAGACCATTCAAAACAAATGATGGGAAGAGGAGAATTCAGTGTTGCTTCCAAGTTCCAAGTCACACACGTGCCGGCTTGTTCCAGAAATCACGAGTCTGGACGTGTCTCTGGGATTAGTGGGTGGCTGCAGACAGAGTCTCCTTGTAACGTATTTGCCTTAGTTCTCTTAGGATGCCTCTCCCCCAAGAGAAAGCTCCCATCCAAGCAGTGGCTTCTGAGAACATCTGCCAAGGCCCTGGGAGTCAAGGCAGAGAGGCGAGCAGGGAAGGTTTGGGTAACCAGTTCGTGAGATGCCAAAGAGCTAGGTGACCTCGTTAGCTTGGCTCAAGGGACGAAGGAGGGTGGTGGGGGGTTGTTATGAAGAGGCTCTTAGAAAATGATCTGATGCTGGAAGCAGTGGCACCAGCATTTCCAGGACCAGCAAGGTCAACCAGAGTGGAAGGTTTCACCGGAGCCTCCAGGGTAAGTCAAACTAGGAAGCAAGGCCTGGTGATCGGCTTCCCAAAAGTAGCCTTTGAAAACCTGCAGATCACAGCATTTTCCAAAGTCACCCTGGAAGAGGAGCCCCTGAGGCTGGAAGGCCCTCAGAATGCACAGAGGCAGCAGTAATGGACTCTGGGTGACCAGCAGTCCTAATGCTGGTGTGGGACTGTGGACGGTGCTGTGTATTGTGCTTTGCATCGCTGGGAATCCAAGCAGACTTGGGGGCCATTTAACCTGTGGGTGATGACTCCTTTGGGAGGGGGGGCGAATGACCCTTTACCATGGGTCACCTGGTTCACAATGGTAGCATAGTTACAGTTATGAAGTAGCAAGAAAAATAATGTTTGGGTTGGGGGGCAGCTCACCACCACATGCGGAAGCTCATTAAAGGCTGAGAACCACTGAGCTAAAGAGCCCTGGTGGCACATTGACCACGAATTGGACTGCTGACCATCAGCTGTGGTGTGAAAGCAAGACTCAGCCTTCTGAACTCTCAGAAACCCACCAGCAGATCATCCCTCCACGTAAGAAAAAGAGAGCCACCAGGGTGGTTCCTCCTGGGGCTACAGAGTCACTGTGAGTGAGAATCGACTCCTTGGCAGTGAAGTCATAGAATGCTCGGTCTTTAATCCTAGCTCTCGTTCTTGCATCAACCACATGAAATAGGTGGTGTTAGTTTCTTTTTCTGGATTAAGAAACGAAGGCTCGGTTCATTTGAATTTGTCCAAGGACTTCTAGTGCAGATGGCGGCGCGCGCACTCACCCCCGCCCCGTAGTGATTAGAGCTATGATTTTGAGCAGCACTCTGAACTACAGCCTGGCTGGGAGGGAGCAGGGTGAGGAAATGCATACTGTGTCTATCTTAGCCTTTTTGCATGTAAGCCACATTCATGCCACGCTTAGTCAGACAGCCCAGCAGTTCTTTAAGGACTGACCCTCCCCCTTTACTGAAACCAAGACATTCAGTCTAGCATCAAAGGTGAGTACACCTGTTCTTGTGAATGGGGTCAGTCCAGATTTCCACTTAGGCCTCTCTGATCCATTTTAGCCTCCTTGATCCAAAGGTTCTTTGAACTTCTGCATTTCCTCCCCAGCTTCCTGAGAAAATCTGCTGATATTCTGCAGGGTTTTTTTTCATTCTCTCTCTCTCTCTCTCTCTCTCTCTCTCTCTCTCTCTCTCTCTCCCTCTCTCCCTCTCTCTCTGTGTAAAAGCTATCTCTAAGAAATCATTTCTGCGCTCTTCTGGTCCATACCATCCATCATGAGGCAATGAGTGGTGGTGGAGTGAGTGGAGAGCATTGGTCTGATGGAGACTGGTGGAGCCCCAGGACTTCAGACAATAGACACCCCTCAAGCTTTAACAGAAGCCCCTCTGGGACTCAGCTTTCAGCCAAACACTAGATAATTCTATGGCAAGAATAAAAGCACCAGGGAGGAATGCACTTCTAAGCACAATCAACCGTACGAGAGCCAAGGGGCAGCCTTTGCCCGCACCAAAGTTCAGCAAGCAGGAAGGGTTAGGAAAGGGTGAGCAGAAACAGGAAGCACAGAGAGGAAGTGGAGCAAGTGCTGCTACCTTGAGGGAATTTCAGCCACTGTCAGGAAGCAAGGTACGTCTGTGTCATTGCGTGGAAAACTAATCTGTAAACGTTGATCCAAACTACACTTCATAAAAGAAAGAGCTCCCCTGCAGTTGGCTCTCCCATCCTTCGCACTGGTCCTTAAATGGGCTCTGCCGCTCTTAGGGTTTCTGCCCTTCTGTGTGGGAGTCCAGGGCTTTCGACTTGCCCTTGCTTTGTCGGCATTCTCAAGGACAGCCAGAGCAGCGCTGTGCAAGCCCATGCATAGTCTTTGAACTCCTCCTGTCCACCAACCACATGAGCTTCCAGACATCTCTTAGCTGTCTTAGGCTCCATGGGGTGGACTGGGAAGACGGTGGTCATTTGAGAAGAGAGAGGTCATTTGGTTGGATATGTCACCACTCTGTGCCAGATTATCAGCTCCTAGCAGCTTCCTCCACAGGAAAGCCACCAGCACTCCCATCAAGAAGGTCTTTTTTCTGGCCTCACACCTGGTCCCATGGTTGTGTGGCCCACTGGTGGGAAACACAAGACATGCTCAGAAGTAACTGAAGGGAGTCTAACCACGGGGCTTGTTATTGAGGTGCTGGGGGCAAAGTGAAGGGCCCCCCAAGAGAGGAGCTCCCAGCTTCCCTCAACTCCCAGCCTCCAAGGATTTTCTGGATCTGAAAGCGAGAATCACCAGCAGGAGAGAGCCCTCTGGGTAGGAGGTGTGACCCTCAGGAAGGAGTAGAGGGAATAAATACTCTACTAGTGTACCTTCTGCTCCCCTACTCACCAGTTGCCCTGAGTTGATGCTACTGCCTGGCGAGCCGTGTACCTTCTAATAGAACTCTGCTCCACCAGGTCATCAAGTCGATTTCCAGACCTTTCTTCTAGTTCACTTGCAAGTGAACCGTTTGGTTAGCAGCCGGATGCCCTAGGGTTATACAACTAGCCAGGACCACTCTGGGCTCTTCCATATACCTCATTTCCACCAGACCCAGCCAGAAAGTAAGGGGCATACCTCGGTGTGAGGGTCACAGAGGTCAGACTCTGAGCATGGGGTTAGGTGGAAGAAGCGCTATTAGACTGAGTTCCTGAGATTAATCATTCAGGGAAACTGACAACCTGAACCTTTCAAAGTTTGCCTGTGTTGTCTGAAGAGCACTGGATGTTTTGAAAAGATGACTGGAGTGTGACATCTGGACCCTTTTGCTCGTGGGTGGAACCATAACGTGAGCATAACTGCATGTGTTCTGTATGAAGGGCTATGGTACATCACTGATCAGAATTGCTGCTTAACAGGCCATTTAAAATGCAGTCCGGCATAATGGTTAAGACTTGGAACTTGGGATGCAGGCAGCAGAGGTTCAAGTCCTGGGTCAGATGTTGGTCAACCTCTATGTGTATCACATGCCTCATTTGTACCACACACAGGTAAATCAAATGACTAAAATCATTCTGAGCGTGAAATGGGTCGTTTGTAAATTGCCAGGCATGTGAAAACATTAACTGATGCTTATTAACTAAAAATAAAAATATTTAGAGTTTCCTTCCAGTTTGTTAGGTCTTGTGTGGAGCACAGAATTGTGAATTCTTTGGCAAGTTCCACAAGGCCATCCCAATGCAAGAAGACAGAGGGCTGCACTTTAGAGAACCCTGCCCAGACTCCATCAAGCTCGGAGTTCTCCCAGGGAGAACCCATCATCCATATGAACTGCCGTGAATAAGCCACAAGCATTTTGTAGCTGGGGAAGGTAGCTGGGATGCAGATGTTTGATTGTGGCTTAGCTAGAGTGACAGAGGTGTACGAGAAGTTAAATCTAACCTTCGTTGAGACTTAAGATCAAAAGTAAATTACTGCTTTGGCTGAGCCCAGATGGCATAAGTGGTTGAGTGCAGAACTGCAGCCCGCGGGCTTGGCGGTTCAACTCCAGCGACGGCTCTCAGGAGCGGCACTGGGTAGCGCCCACGACCACCAGAGGCAGTGATGCCCACACACACACACACACAAAAGTAAATCACTGCCAGAAGTAAATTGAGTCCTAGGACTCAGGAATGACAACGTAGTGCATTTTCAAAGTTGTTTTGCTAATCAACTCTTTTTTTTTCTTTCTGTTGGTTAAGGTTGCATGATGGAATTTGAACATTACCTCAAGAGGTTCTATATCTTGGATTAGCTCATGGTGTTTGTCCTCTTCTGACTATCTCCTCGGATTCAGTGTTTGATGCCCTTTTGAGGCATTGAACTCAGAGCACAGGTACCATGGACTGCAAGGAGAGCTGCCCAAGTGTTAGCATCCCCAGCTCTGATGAACACAGAGAGAAAAAGAAGAGGTTTACTGTAAGTATCTCGTAGGAAACTTGGAAACCATTGACTCAAGGGAAATGTCTGTTTCTGCTCTTCCATCGTCTTGACTCTTATTTTTGTATTAAAAGACCATTTTATTGGGGCTCTTACACCTCTTATAACAATTCATACATCTTTCTCCACATATCAAGATTTTACGTATCATCTTTCAAATGGCATCTCCTCCACAAAGACTTCACTGTCTATTATAGCTGGGATAGAGCTTCCTGTGCCCATGCAGGGTTTCATGTATAAACTTCTCCCCTTTGGAGAAGAGTGAGGAACAGATGGGCCCACTTGCCACAGAAAAAGGATGCTTATGCCCACGCGTGTGTGACACGTGCCCACCTGTTTGCAAACACTGATGTCATTGATCCCATGCTGAGAACCACTGCCTTGAAATGTCCACAATATCTGTCTTAGGGCATTTATAATTTTCTAATGTCTTGCTCAGTCAAAAAACCTTTTTAAACCAGGATTTTATTTTCTTTTGGTTTTCAACCTAAAAAGGCAAGGCCTATATCTCTCTTTACTTTTCATGTCACCATAGCAGTTACTTTCGTTGTCAGTTAGCATCAAGCCAGCCCCCAATTCATGATGGCAGTGCCATGCACAACTGGATCCCCTTGATCCTGCACCAGCCCCTTGATGCTCTTGCAGATAGGACAGTGTTCTGCTGTGATATATAGAATTTTCACAAGTAGCTATCCAGGCCTTCCCTCTGGCTTGTCTGGAAGCTCTTCCATCAGCATCGGAAACCTGTTCCTTCAGCGTCACAGCGACAATCAGACTTGCACTGAAAGATGGATGTTGGCTGTTCGAGAGGTGCATTGACTGGGAATTGAACACTAGACTCCCACATGGGGGCCTGAAGGCTGCTGTTAGGCTCCCTCCCCCTCCCCCCCAAAAAAAAAGCCTCATCTGACATAGAACTTTATAAGTTCTAAGTACAGCAGTTGTCAGACTTTATAAATTATAAGTATGGCAGCCCTTGACTTCACTTAAGAACAATTTTTAAACATCCTATTGTTAGTAACACGTACTTAATACAGTGTTGCAGCGCCTAAATGCTGGTAGTATCATTCTTGTGCCAACCCCCAAAGACAAAAATCTAATTAATAAAGAACTGACAATAAAAGACAACCACACTGAAAACTGAGAGGGGCAACTATTTCGTTTAATGTCACAACCAACTTTCAACTGAATCCTCAGAACAGAAGCCTGTCATAGACAGAACTGCCTGTACAGGGCCTATTTGCTATAGTAGCCCATCAGTGACCATTCTTAGAAAATACTGCCATGAAAAATACATTATTTAGTGCCACTCATCTAGGTCGTATATGCAAAGATCTCTTAGCACCACTACCCCGGAGAAAATGCCACTTATTTTGTCTCTAACTGATGTGCTTCCTCACGGTCCCCACTCACCTGGACAGTATCAATAAACTGATTTAACCTAGTTTTGTTTAACAGTTTGAGGTAATAATGTAGCCAGCTATGAGGTAATGCTCAGTCCGTAGATGAGATTGTTGATGCCCTTTAGTGTGGCGCTCTCTGTCTCACTTGAGCTGCGGTATAGGAAAAGCGGGGTTTCCCTTCAGTGTGCTGAGCCAGGGACTGTGCTCAGGGCAGCAGGGTGGAACCTATGCATTCCTGTAGAACCTGCAGATCCCTGCCATTCCTGCCATGAAAGGGCTGTCTGGCGAACAAGTCCACCCCTGCCGTTTTCCAGGCCTCAGCACCGGCAGTTGGTAAGGAGTGTGCATCTATTCTTCGTTGGCTTGTACAGGGACTGGGGGCCACTCCCTGTTGTCTCAGCCTCACCTTGACTTTTGGTGGTCGTAGAGCCCAGCATCTCTGAAATATCCTTCGCCTGGCCCTCCTCACTCCGGTGGGCTACCCTCGCTGTTAACAAAGAGCCTCTGGTCTCTGCCAGGTGAGCCCCAGGCCAAGCGACTGTCAGCTCATAAAGTCTGTGTCAGGTGGTAAGTGAGGAGAGCTGAGGGGCCAAACCTTCTGTCCATCTGACCGCTCATCCCTCGGCTGGGTGCCCCATCTGCTGCCTGTCTGCCAAGATCCTGCTCCTCTGCTCTCTGGACTCCGTGCCCTGCACTGAAGCCCAATGCAGAGGTCACTTGCCTCTCTGGTGACACAGTGGTAAAGCACTTGACTGCAATGCCCACCAGCCCCTCCAGAGGAAAAGGGGTGGCAGTCTGCTTCTGTAAAGATTTTCAGCCTTTGGACAGTTCAGTGCCAGGGAGTTGAAAAGGACTTGATGGGCTTAGTTAGTTTTTTGCGTTTCTTTGTTTGGCAGGGGGTGGGGGTGGGAGGGTATCACAATAAACCCTATGCTTGTATTTCATGTGCTTATAAATTTTTAGCATCATCACAGTGAAAGTGAGCAAGGTACACCAGCTTTAAGGGAAGACTGCTAGGCTCTGGTGGAAATTGTTTCCTGGTTCCTGGAGAGATCCCCATGGCGTTGAGCATCGATTGCACCACTCCTCTCCCCCCCTCCCCCCCCCCCATCTCAGCTTGCTTACTCTGTTCTCCTTGAGTGTGTAAGAGGTTGACTCCAGACCTAGTCTGCACGCCTGCTCCCTTTACATAACAAAGACAACCCTCACAAGGGGAATATTACATCCGCAGGCCTAGAGAGTAGAATTGATAGCACTTATTTTGGGGATGGGGGTGGGGGATGGCGATGATGACACACAATTTGATCCATAATAAAGGATCTATAATGAAGGATTTCTTACACACACACACACCCCTTCTCTGGATCATTCTCCTCTTCAGAGGCATTATCTCCTGCTGTGCTTGACCCAAGTTCTTATATAGCAATATTGGCAGTGGGCTAGCTCAGGGGGTCTTTATTTTTCCTGAATATTTTCCTGTCTTCTGTTAAAGTGTGATGTAGGCATGTAGCCTCACCCTACCACAGACCCCCTCACCCCCACCCCCACAGCTGTTCTCTGACTTTTAGAGAGTCTGTTGAAGTCACCCTGATTTGTTCATGTCTTTAGTTGACACTTACCAGAGAGAAACGTTTTCTAACCACCTTGGACTAGCACCTTCATAGCCATCCCCACCACCTCCACTCTCTACCCATGTTAGCTCGTGTTATTTTTAAATAACTGTTCGCTCTTCTACTCCATTTAATTTTTAAGCAGCTGTGATCCCCATTCAGCACACTTTGTGTTTATTTATGTGTCCCTTTCCTGACGAGACTGCAAGGTCCTTTCGGGTGAGAGCCTCTGTGCGAGTCTGGGTAGACTAGAGAAACAAATCCGGAAACTCTCATCTGTGTAAGGGTCAGCTTTTATATCACAGAGCAATTGCATATTGAGAAAACATCCCAGCCCACTGCAGATCAAGTCATAAGTCTAAATGCTAGCCAGTCTGTCCGATACTAGTCTATACGTTTTTCTTCAGACTTGCACAACACAGGCAGTGATACTGAATGCAGGAAGATCACAGGTTGGGTGGGTGAAAACGCTTGTGGATCCAATGGCGGTGGAAGCAGCACACTTCCCCACCACATGACTCCAGCTGGCTTGTCCACTGGAAGACCGAGGCAGAGAGGGAGAGAGGAAGTTCCCCAGATCATCATGAGAAGGCCACGCTCACAGGGAGGCATCATCAGGCTTTGACCTGATTGACCGCAATATTTACTTAACAAGTTGACATGAAATTAGGTAACTAGTACAGCATCCAACCTTTCTGTCTTATCAAAAGCTACAACAGAAATAGTAGCTGTTCAAGGAAAATTACTAGTTGAACAGATGTTGAATGAAAAGTTCTACCAAGTTCAGGGGTTGGTTGCTGTCCTCACAGAACTTCGTTCCAATTAGCATAGAGCCCACACCTCTCCAACATAGGCGTTAGGCCAACCCAGCAGGCCCAGGCACCCTGGTTATATTTAGGGGCAAAAATAGAAATTGTGTTACTGAATATTCAATAATTTATTTATACTCTAGTTCTCACATGTCTTCTATATAGCTCAGTACCATGAAGCCACTGACAGAGAAATGCATATTCCAGAATGTCTGGATTTTATTTTCAATGTATTCATTTGGCAGATTGACAGTGGGTTCCTATTGTATCTGATACTGTTCTGGGCACGGAGGGGACCCCCCCCCCCGCCCCGGGGAGCAGAATGGCAAGACCCTGTCACTCAAGGAACTTCCCCTTCTGGTGATTCTTTCACAGAATCATAAGTGATCTGCCTTCTGTGAAGTTCTGTTAGGTGTATGCACTAAAGAAACGATGTTTGTGTTTTCTCTTTTGCTATTTATTGGAACTCAGTGAGCATTTGTTCCTAAGGCCTATTGTTGTTTAGTAGTTTCGCGAGGTTTTATTTTACTTCCTGTAGATCTGAACGACTTCAGCCGGGCTCCAAGACTTGGTTCTAGTCTTCACACTCTTGGCAGCGTCCCTTGTACGAGCCCTGCTCTCCTCCATGGGGAGAGTCAGTACAAAGCATCCAAGAAGCAGACAATGGTGTACAGAAGTTTCTGACCCTTTTCTGGCAGTCTGATTCTGAAGGGCACACAAACTAAACCCATGGTCTGGCTTCCCTTCACTGGTGCCCTGAGCGGGTGTTCTGCACCCCCTTGTGTGCTCTCCAGGAGGAGATTGCGGCACCTGACAGCTGAATCTCTCACCTTACCTCCAGGAACTTCCTCCGAAGGTAACCTGGGGCCTTCTGTGTAGCACACAGGGTGCCCACGCATGCTTCCTCTAAGCTCAGCGACGCCTCTCTGGCCTCTCTGACTGAGACACTCTCTTTTTTGTCCTTGTTAACATTTTTATTGGCACTTAATCCTCCTATCACACAATTCAGTGGTTCCGTCCCATCAAGAAGAGTGGGATAATCACTACCACATTCAAGTTCAGAACTTTTCTCCCACTTCAAGTTAAATCACTTTTAAAATGAGTCGTGCAAACCCCAGCAGTTCTGTGACAGAGACTCTTGACCATGCCTTTACCCTTTGGGTGAAACCTTAACCCCTCCTTGCCAAGGGGTATGGGGCTACAGTCTTGGGCTCCCCTGTGTAGCTGTGATCCTATCTTAAGCCTATGATGGGGTTCACACAGTAAAGTCACACACAGCCTAAGGGAGGTATAGTGTTACTTCACTTTGCACTTAGAAGTGAGTCTAGCTTGCCTACCTTTAATAGGAAAGGATGGTTGATACCCATTTCCATGCCTGTCCTAGAAAACAAACATGGCTTCCTCTTAACTTTGCTCCGCTATGAGCTGTGGGTTATTGTGTCTTAAATCCCAGTACCACTCAGATCTCTTTCTCCAATCTTTACTGTGATATAATGAGATAGATAATTCCAACCATGCACCAGCTTTGTTCCTCTACCACCTACTTTACTTCTGGGTATGTAAATATAGGTTTTTGTAATTTTTCCTTTCGTTAATTTCTTAGGTCATTTAGAACATCTTTGCCATCACATACTATCCTTTTTTTACTTCAAGTTTTGAGTATGTGGGAATGTGTAAGGTGAATTATGAAAGGTCCTCCTACAAGCATTTGTGGTTTTAATACTAACTTTGTGCATGGAGGGATAAAAGACTTAGATTTCAGTTCTAGTTTTATGATTATGTATAGTTGGGTTTTTTTTTTTTAAGTATGTGGACTTGGGCAAGTTAACCTTTTCTTGTGTGTGTAGTGGAATGGAAATATTCTGCGTAGTGAGATGATGTTTGAAAATATCAAAGACATGTTCAACTGGTGTTGAGGAATCTGAGAATAATTCTTGAAAAGATGTCCTTAGAGGGGAACACTAGCATCTCACTGAGGGTGTACTCTGTATCAGACAGGGAGCCCTGGTGTTAGCAGTGGTGAATCTGTAGGCTGCTAACTGAAAGGTTGCTTGTCAGCGAGAACCCACCATCTGTACCAAGGAAATGTCCACGACGTTGCAATGCAGTAGATCTAAATAGCGGTGGCATTTCTGAGTCATGCAAGCCGTTAACGCTCTCGACCACTAGCCAAAAGACTGGTGGTTCAAGTCCACTTTGTTTGTTTTTTTTGTTATTCTTTTGTTTTGGGGGCATCCCTGCCCTCTCATGGTGGGAGTAGGAGGCCCAGCCTTTGCTCCTCTGGAGCCGCTGCTGGAATTGAACCTTCATCCCAGTGGGCTGCAGTCCCCGGTGGCGCAGTGGTTGAGTACGGGACTGCGGCCCACAGGCTTGGCAGTTCAGATCCAGCAGCGGCTCTCCAGGGCAAGGCTGGGTAGCTCCCACAACCACCAGAGGGCAGTGATGCCCCAAACCAAAAAAAAAAACACAAAAAAAACCTCAAGTCCACTCTGGAAAGAATCCCTGCTGACTTATTCCCAACAAGCAAGCACAGTTCCCCTCCCACATAGGGCCAGTGGGAGACAGAGTGGACCTGAAGGGTTAGGGTCCAATTGCACTGGTCGGAGTGCTCACGGTCACGCCCTGAAAGTCCCAGAAGTGTTTTTCAGCATTAAAAAAGTAAAATGTTGCCTTCTGATGAGTGTTTTCGTTGAAAAGTCTATAAATTGTGGTTAATCATATATGAACATTAATAGTTAGTATTAACTTCATGAGAATGAAAGACAGTTTCATGTATTTAAATGGCGAATTAGTTTTTGTTTTTCTAATTAAATTTTATTATGTGATTTTTTTTTTATTTCCATAGGTCTATAAAGTTCTGGTTTCAGTGGGTAGGAGTGAATGGTTTGTCTTCAGGAGATATGCAGAGTTTGATAAGCTCTACAACACTGTAAGTAATACTCATTCTATTTTATACGTGACTATTTAAAGCAAAACCTCTCAGAAAAATGCAAACCTTACTACCTGTAAGCTTATACTGATTTATAGTGACCCTGTAGGACAAGAGAGAAGTGCCCCTGTAAGTTTCTGGGACTCAAACTCTTTATGGGGGTAGAAAACCCCATCTTTCTTTCCCAGAGTGACTGGTGGCTTCCAATTCTCGACCTTGCAGATCATAGCCCACGCACAACTGGGACCCACCAGGGCTCTGTGTTAGTCTGGGTAAACGAGAGAAACAATTCATAGACACGCATATGGATATAAGGAAAAGGTTTATATACAAGAGGAATGGGACATTGAGAAAGCATCCCAGCCCAATCCAGTTCAAAGTCATAAGTCCGACATTAACCCATATGCTCAATATCAGTTTATAAAGTCTCCTTCCGACTCATGAAGTCACAGGCCAGAGGGTGCAGAGTCCCAGCACCAGCAAGGGTCTCCCCACGGCACCTCGCTTCCAGGGCTCTGTGTCCATCAACAGCATCCAGTGGTGGTAGAAGCAACTCAGCGCTGGTAGGGCTCTCTACATGGCTTCTCTAAGGCCAGGTAACTTCTCTTCCGGCTCCGCCAGCTCCTCCGATACTGCCATCTTGTCTTCTCCGTAGTTCATTGTCTCTGAGACTGACTCCCAACAACTGGAGAGATAGATTCTCATCTCCACGAGGGAAAGATCATGAGATTTCCCAGAAGTCTCAGGAGAAAGCCATGCCCACACGGAGACCTCATTGGATATTCATTGGCTATCTCCAGATGAACAGGCTAGACTCCACCCCTACATCTCAATCGTGAAATTAACATAAGCACATGACCACCACAGGCTCCATGTGTTTATTTGCCTGATGTATACTAGTTGCTGTCTATATCAGATCAGCAGGAAGGGGTAAGAGAGTTCTCAAAAGTATCTTAACTTGGGAATTCATAAAGAGAGTGGAGGGTCAAGCTTGGCTCCTTCACTGTAATCTTTACTGAAACAGATTGCCAGCACTTTCTCCCAAAGGGCCACTGGGTGGTTTTGAACTACTAACTTTTCCGTTAAAAGCTGAATAGTTGTGATAGACACCCCCTCCCCCAAAGCCCCAGCACAACGCAGTCCCATTGCTGTCAAGTTGATTCCACTTAGCCATACGTAAGCCGTGGGAGAAGGCAGGGTTGCCCTGCAGGGTTCCTGCAGCTGTGCATCTTTACTGCCGCCTGCCCACATCTTTCTCCCACAAAACAACTGGCGAGTCCAAATCATCACCTGTCAGTTAGCAGTTGAGCACTTGACATTGCTGCAACACCAGGCGCCCTTTCATGTTGACACGATTACAAGTACATCCTTGCGACCGACCTTCTAAATAATTGTTAAGACTCATCTTATTTTGGCTAAATTGCCCACATGGTAGGTCTGTGTGTTCCGAAGTTGAGACAACTGAAATAAATTAAGACTTTCAAAGTCTCTTACTGTTCTTTGAGGGGTAAGATACAAGAGGACCATAGCTATTTAAATATCTAAAACCTATTTTTATATATTTACCATGAAGGCATTAAAGGTTGATCATAAGCTAATGTTGACATTTGTAAATATTTTCTGAAGTAAGAAGTGAGTTCATCAAGTAATTGTACCATGGCAGGCTGGAGCTTACAACGGTGCCCATGTTTGCAGAGAATGTTGCTTTACGTCTGTTAGCCCAGTAGAGGAAGATAAGAATATTCATGATCATTTCAAAGAAAGGTGACTTATGGGAACATAGCAGTTCTTACGTAGCATAATTTATATCACATGCAAGCAAAATCTTGCTGAAGATAGTTTTTAAATGGCTGCAGCTGTTCATAGACAGAGACCTGCTAGACATTTAAGCCAGATTCAGAAAAGAATATAAAATCTAGCTTCCCAAACTTGGCTGATCATAGGAATCACTTGGGATCTGAGCTATATATGCAACAGGATGATTCAAAACCTGTACAGGGAGAATCCCAGGGAGCTGTAGATCACAGACTGGACCCTTCAGTATGGATTGTATGTCAGCATAAAAGAAAAATCACAACTGGATCAATATACAACTTAAGGTCAATGGAGAAAGTACTGAATTTGTCAAGGATTTCATTTTACTTGAATCAACAATCAGATGTCCATGGAAGCGCAGTCAAGAAATCACACTACCTACCTATGTTTAACATTGGTATTCTGTTCTGACAACTCCATCAGAAGTTGGTTCTGATTTATGTTAAATGCCAAGAGTTGGGTGTTTCTCTTTGTCACTTCTCTTCATTTTCAGTTTCTTATTGCCAGTGTCTTTGTATATCTAATCTTTATATGTATTTGGATTGAATGTAAACTTGGAGTTTCAGTACCTATATTTCATGCTTCTCCAATGATAGGCACGTAAGTGTGATTTGATATAACTTGAAGATGTCATCAGTTGGGGACTATTTGTATAATCTTGGGCAGATACACTACAAGAGATCTTTTCAAAATCTTGAAAACAAAGATGCCACTTTGAGTACTGAGATGTGTTTTACCCTAATGGTTTTTCTCAATTGCCCCAAACACATGCAAAACCTAGACAATGAAAAGGAAAATTGAGGACTAATTGATTCATTTAAATTGTGGTATTGGTGAGTATAACGACTGTATCATGAGCTGCCAGAAGAATAAACCGTGGAAGAAATAGTACCATAATGCTTCTTAAAAGTGAGGATGACGATGACAAGACTTCCTCTTGTTAGTTTGTATATCATCAGCTCTTTAGGCCTTCCGATATCTTATAGGGTTTATAGCTGACCACTTTGTGAAGCAACCTTCATTGCCACAGCTGCCACCCCACTCCTTATCCACTGCTAGTGTCAAAGGAGGGCACCCATGGGGGCATATCCCACACTCATTCCCTCCAAACTTGGAGACCCCTCCTGATGGCATCTGGGAGTTGGAAGTATGTCTCATGACTTCCATTCATTCTTTGTTCTAGGTCTTAACAGCAGCTCTGTAGTCAAAAGGCTGTAGGCAATGTGAAGGGCAGGAGAGAGGAATTGGAATGGAATGGGAGAGTCTGTCTCCATAGATTTTCCCGTGTCTCCCTTTTATTTTACTATTTTTTACTCTTGAGGAAAAGAGTCTTTTGTCTGTAGATTAATACATCTTCTAGTCTGGGTATTTACTGTCAGTAGTTAGGTCTATAATTTTGTTGTGTGCTCACAATGTTTTGACATTAAAGTTATAACAAAAATGTAACCCGATTTCTTTGAATTTGTCGTTCAGAATTTAATTTCTTCAGGGTAAAGTGGCAGCATCTATGATGACAAGTAAATTTTACATGTAGCAAATAGAATGTAGTGTAGAATGTAGAAATATTTCATATTGTTAGAGCATAAAGTGTTAATAACAAATTTCTCTTTAAGAAAATGATTGTCAATCTGTTCATGCAGTAAGAATGCTATGATGGTATTTTCTCCTGTGGCTCTGTCATATACATGTTGGCCTGCTAACCATTACGTTGGTGGTTCAAGCCACCAACTGCTCTGAGTAAGAACAATCTGTGATCTTCAGCCTCCCTGATCCCTGTGTAGATTCTGAATCATCATTTTGCGAATCTGTAAAGATTTACAAAGTCTGAGAAGCCCTTTATAGCAGTGGTTCTCAACCTTCCTAATGCCGTGACACTTGAATATGATCTTCATGTTGTGGTGCCCCGCCCACCATAAAGTTGCTTCCATTGCTACTTCATACTTGTAATTTTGCTACTGTTGTGAATCAGGTGACCCCTGTAAAAGGATCATGCCACCCTCAAAGGGGTCACGGCCCACAGGTTGAGAACCGCTGCTTTGTGACGTTGCAACGAGTCTGCTGTATGGCGGTGAAGGGAGTGGGTGGTGGGGGTCAGAGACCTCTCCTGCATCTTGGTTTGACCCGTAGTGGACATTCACGCACCAGCTTCTGGTCCAAGAACTTTCTAGATAGAGCCTTATTTAAGCCTCATAAGAAACCTACAAAATAAGCACAAGAATTGAAGAAAATCAAGGCACAGAGTTGTCAAAAAAAAACTCCTCCGGCATCACGTAGCTACTCTTTTACTGGTACACGAAAGGATGATTCATCGGTTCTGTTTTTTATCTGTTCTTAACTATGACACTGTATATTGGATGATGGTATCTTTAAAAGTTTGTCTCAAGATAGAAGTCTTTAAAAATCAGAGTGTATTTTATTTGGGCGCAGATGTCTAGGAAGTTTATAAAATTAAGTTTACATATATTTTGTGTTTGCTTAATTTTAGTTAAAGAAACAGTTTCCTGCGATGGCCTTGAAGATTCCTGCCAAGAGGATATTTGGTGATAATTTTGATCCAGGTAAGAAGAGGCTTCATATACTGACTATGAGTGCTGCTTGGCATTTGAAGGTGTACTTCCCACAGCCCTTGAACTCTGTAGTGGCGCAGGGCTCTGGAAAGCTAGTTGTTCTCATGTGCTAGGAACAGAACCATTCGGGCAGGTGTTTACCGGATGCTAGGCATGGTTTTTGTTGCCTGTACTTTGCACACCTTAATTCCTTTGCTCCTCACTATCACCCCGTGAGAGGCAAGCCAATCCCCTGCCCTGAGTCAGTTCCCACTCAGCAATCCACCTGGATGGGAGCTGTCAACCTCACCCTGCTCCTGGGGAGTGACCGGTGAATTCGAACCGCCTGTCTTGTGCTTAGGAGTCCGGCACGTAGCCTGTAGTGACACCAGGGCTATGGGTGGGCGCTATCACCACCAGAGTGTTATAGGTAAAGAAACAGAGGCTAAGGCTAAATCATTTGCCTATGGACACACATGGATAGTAAAATGGAAGACGTGGAAATTAAAGCCATTCACTTTGACATCTTGTAAATTTGTTGATAATTAAGGATACTTTGGAGACACTTTTCTAACTGTAAGGAAGTCCCGTGAAGGGCATACATCTGTCCATCCGGAAGAATTTCTGTGATGAACATTTATTAAACTTGATATTAAATATAATAAACTTTTATTAATACTCTTTTATGATACACTTCATAAAACTTGTATGATACTCTTCTGTCTCCTGAGTGCAATATTTGAAAAATGCCCCACTGTTCACCCTTGCCACCCTCTAGTCTGTACCAACACAGGATCTCCGACCTAGGATTTACATTCCCGAAGCCACAAGACTGGACGTTTTTCCCTAGAATTTGAAAACTCAATCCAAGCCATAAATGGCTACTTCCAGAGAGCTGGATGTCTTTCTAATCACCAGAAACCTTATCAGAATCACCATCAATTTTTTCGTGGCAGATGAATTACCATAAGCTGGAGCTGTGGTCTGAACACCACCACCACCTATCTCACCTCCTCAACTAATTTGCTTGAAACCCGTAGCCTGGCTTGTGCAAGATAAAAACTCTGTGTATCTTCTCTTAAACCTCAACTTAGCATTTTTCTCTCTCCCAAACCTTGTCACTGTGGCCTGTGGATTATGCCCCAAGATTCAAATGCTCCTCCTCTTCTCTGTCCTCCTTCTTTTTCATGTTTATTTCACATTCTTGGCTCTATTTTAAACCTCATCTTACCCCTGAGACAATGGGGCTGTCCCCTGTAGCTGTCTCTACTGGAGGCTGTGCACTCTTATATGTCACGAACCTTAGGACTGGAGAATGTTCTCACTTCCCCTGTTACAAAGAGGCACGTTTTCCTCTTGAGAAAATTTAGTACATCATCATTGTAATTGCTAATCTATTTTGTTGTGGTCTGTAGATTATCTGAAGAGGGCCACTAAGACTTTATTGATATTTTTTTTGGGGGGGAGGGCATCACTGCCCTGGTAGGAGTAGGAAGCCCAGCCTTGCTCCTGGAGAGCTGCTGCTGGATTTGAACTGCCAACCCTGTGGGCCACAGTCCTGCACACAACCACTATGCTACCAGGCTCAGCCCAACTTTATTGATTTTTAAAGCATGGTCAATACTAGTTTCTCAATAAATATCACCAAGTACATGACCCATTGTATGAAGAGAAGCAAGAAAAAATTGGATTCGCACAAGAATGCTAGACCAGTCCAGTGGCTTTTATACTCGTTTTGTTTTTAACACAGATGTCTTTCCCGATGCAATCTGATAGAGTAAATAAAAAATGGAAGTGCCCGGTGATGGAGCAATGACATTATCTCTGGAGCAGAGGTCAGAAAGCATAATTAGGGGCTATGTTCAGCAGCAGCACATGGGCCTTAGGGAGCGAGGTGGTGCTTGGACATGAAGCTAGCAATATATAAAATGGAATAAGTATGACAGAGAAGAGGGATTATGAGGACCCAGGGAAGCTGCTTCAGGGGATGTTTCAATAGTCCTGGAACTAGAAGAGGACCCGGTCTAGGGGCTAAACCTGTGAGCCATGTGCCAAAATTCTTTAGATGAAAAGTTTGCAAGAAAACTTGGGAATTGCTTAGATAAAGAAGCTATGTAGAGAGAAGAGTCACTGGGTTCTAGCAGCCTGAGTAACATAATGCATTCCTTTGAAGTAGCAGAAGACCTTTAAAAGGAATCAAAACTGCATGTTAGTGATGAGAGGAGGCTGAAGGCAGATTGATGTTCTACCGTGTCCTTAATTGAACCCTTGAGAGAATCATTTCATCAAAGTATTAAGTCAAAGAGATATAGGCATTGCTTTTTGGTGCTTAAAGGTAAGATATCAGACCAAATTTCCTATGATATTTCCTTTGTTTTGATAGATTAATTATTAACATTAAAAATAGATTTTTTTAAATTGAGGTATAATTTGAAAATCTATCCTGAGCATATTATATAAGACTTGGCACTAATGAATTATATTGTATGTCATAGACATCTTAGAAACACCCTGTCAATTGTGATAAGAGTTGCATGAGCCCCCAATAAAATGATTTCAAAAGAAACACCCTATATATGAAAACCAGTTTGATAATGTGTTCCTGGAACTAAGCCTTGGGAAAATAATTTTTTGCCTTGTTAGTGAGATAGAGTTATTAGGTGATAGTTAGCAGAACTATATAAATTTCCACTTAGACCATATGGAATATGAAGTTATGTGTATACAAGGCTATTTATTGTTGAATTAATTTTTTTTAATTGTTGAATTAATTTCAAAGGCAAAACTGGAAACAATCCAAGTAGCCTTCCAACATTAGAATGCAAAAGGAATGAGAAACATGTAGTGTTAACCATGGAGTGATTTCCAGATTACATTGTACGAAAAGCAATGTGCCGAATGAAGGTGTGCAGGAAAGGGGTGGCAGCCCATCAGGAACAAGTGAGGCCATGAAGCAAAGACTCATAAGACTGTTGACTTTAAAAGGAAGAAGGAGCAGCCATGAGAGTTCAGTGTCCCTCAGAGGATCTCATCTACAGCTTTGTTGTTGAAGCCACGTGACTATTCTAAACAATCGATAATAAGACTGAAAGAGAAAATAAAGCAAACCCTCATCATTTAACATAAACAGAAAACTATATATACAATTTTTGATTGATGAGGCAAACACAGAGAAGATAACTATTGTAAATTCATTTAAAACAGAATTCCCACCAGAAGATAAGGGCTAAGGGCAAAAAGAAAACAAAGACAGAGCAATTATTGTTATTTGTTATTTTAGAAAAATGCATAGACATGGGTGTTTCAAAAGCTTGTGGAAAGGTTGAGAAAGATAGTGGAATTTTTCCACAGATTTTTTTGAACGTCCCTTGTCATATCTTAGAAATGTTATCCTAAAGCTACACAGACAAAGATTTCAAGTGGAAGAGGGGTTACAAATATATAATTGACTAGTTTAAGTATAAATCCTCTTAATTTTTAGTTTAGTTTGGAAATGCAGTATAAAGTTATGATCTGTAGTTCACATTATGATTTGGCTTTATCTTTTTATTAAATACTTTTATTGGAGACTTAAATCTCTTATCATAGTCCAACATTCATCCATTGTGTCAAGTGCATTTGTACATATGCAGCCATCAATATTTTCTTACTACTTGAACCCTTAATATCAGCTCCTCATTTTTCCCACTCATTTTTCCCCTGCCCGTCCTCCTTCATGAACCCTTGAAAAGTTCGAGATTATTATTTCATGTTTTACATCATCCTCTGTTGCCCTTCACCTACTTTTCTGTTGTTTGTCCCCCTGGGAGGAAGCTATATGTTGATCCTTGTGATGGATTCCTCCTCTCTCCCCACCCCCACACCTTCCCCCTATCTTCCTGGTATTTCTATTCTCATTGTTGGCCCTAGGGGGTGGTTTAGCTATCCTGGAGCTCCTGTGTTTCAAGCTCTTCTGTAGCAGTATACATGTTCTGGTCCATCTGACTTGTAAGGTAGAATTGAGGTCTTGATAGTAGGAAAGGAAGCATTAAAGAGCTAGAGAAAAGTTGTGTGTGTCATCAGTGCTGTACTGCACCCTGATTGGCTTGACTCTTCCTTGTGACCCTTCTGTGATGGGATTTTCAATTATCTACAGATGGGCTTTGGGTCTCCACTCCACACCCACACCCCTACCCCATTCACACTGGGCATGATGTTGTTCTGGGTCTTACATAGTTAATATCTGATCTCATCAACACCTCATTTTCCCCACTCTCTCCCCTGCCCACTCTCCTTCATGAGCAATTGAGAAGTTAGAGATCATTATTTCATATCTTACATCATCCTCTGTTGCCTTTCACCCACTTTTCTGTTGTTCAACCCCCTCCCAGGAGGGCAAAGGTTGGGAGGGTGGTATGCTTCTTCCATGTGGGCTTTGTTGATCTTCAAGCTTTAAGACCCCAGACACTATATATTTTGATAGCTGGAAACCATCAGCTTTCTTCACCACAATTGCATATGCACCCATTTTGTCTTCAGTAATTGTTTCAGGAAGGTGAGCATCACAGAATGCTAGAGTATCAGAAAAAAAGTTTTCTTGTATTGAAGGAATACTTGAGTAAAGACCCAATGTCCATCAGCAACCCTAATTCTTAACATATAGATATAAGTACATAGATTTATTTCCCTCTCATTATATATAAGTATTTTTACATATGTACCTGCCTATATGTAGACCTCTATAAATGTTCTTTGCCTCCTGATTCTTTTCTCTTTTTCCTTTTCCTTTCCTCTTGTCCCACCATCATATTTGGACTTCATTCGGGTTTAATAATCCTTGCTGCTACATTGTCCTTGATTAACCCCCACAAGGCATCCTAAGCCCTTTCTCCATTGATTTTAGTTTACTTGTTGTTCCCTTGTCCCTGGGTTGGTTTTCTTTCACTCACCTCCCCTTCTCCCATATCCCTGGGAACCATTGGTCCCATTTTTTAGTCTCTGAATTGTTTATCCTGTTTATCTTATATAGACAGACATGCAGAGACATTAATAAGCACAAAAACCAGGCAATGTCATACAAAACAACAAAGAAAGTCAAAAACGATAAAACAAAAAACAATATTAAAAACAAAGTCACTGACAAAAAATAGAAATGCCTATAAATAGTTCAAGGTCTGTTTGCTGCCCTGTACAAGTGTTTTCCAGTCGAGTCTGATGGAGTGCCATACTCTGTCTCCACAGTCTATTTTTAATATTCCTCAGGATTTTATCACTTTGCTGCCCTTGCTGCTCTGTTGCATGCTCTTAGTGTTTCAACCCAGTGAGGTGGGGTCAGATTGGGCACAATTCCCACACTGTGTCTCCATTGTTGTCCCTTGTAGCACTATGAGTCAGTGAGAGACGTCGTGTCTCATGGTGGGGCCAGCCCTATGGTCCTCTCTGTGCATTGTCTGCTCTGAACAGGAATATCTTCTTCTAGGCTTGGTTGACCTCACTCTCCATCCCTCTTCGTTTAAAAATTCACATCCCTTAGCTCCAAACCCATTGTGATGATGCAACAGTTAAGTTTCCACCAGTTTGGCAGTTTGAACCCACAGATCAGACCTCATAAAGATTTCATTCTTGAACATCCTAGGAAGCAGTTCTTCTCTGTCCTATCACAGGATCTCTGGATTGAACTTGGTTCTATGACATTTAATTAAAAAAACCCTAAAAGGCATAAAAGCAGTAATAAATCACTAGCAGTGAAATTCCTTAACATGTAGATGTGACCTAGAAATAACATTTCCCTCTTAAAGAAAAATGAGTGATTCTAAATTGATGACAGAAAATGAACAAGATGATAGTACACATCTTATCTGAATGCAAAACAGCTTTATAAGATTATTGGTGTTTTCTTAAAAGGATCTACAAGCCCAACTCTTGGCGCTTTCTTTTGCCAGCAATGAACCAGAGCATGAAGAAAAGAAAAATTATTGCAGTGGGTAGAGCATAGCAATATAGAAACTCTTCAGCTCAAATTTATTCTAAAAAAATTCTAAGCTCCCTGAATGACCTAGAGGTTAATAGAGTGTCAGTTTATTGTCTAAAATTGATAAAGACAAAATAATTGAACATTTGTCCTGTCTCCTCTATGTGAAATACAGTTTCTGGTGAAACACAGAGGTAATGATGGAAAATACTTCATTAAGAATCACAGCCAATAAATGCAGAAGAAATGATAGAATTGGGAAATCATTCCCCAACCCCTGATGAATATAGACAAAGACTGTCAATGAGGTGCAGATTTGGTTGGGGATGTAGGAGCTGCTTCCAGGATGCTCACTAATGAGTGTCTACAGAAAGTCTCGGGTTCTGCCATGGGGGTCTGCCCTGTGGCTCCTAGAGTGTTCTTGCAACGTGGGTAGCTGGCTTCCCGTGAGTGGGTGATTGAAAGGATCACAAGGAAGAGCCTTAGTGCTTTTTGAGCTTTTGAAGTCATATGCCAATCCATCCACCATATTCTACTCCTTAGATGCGCACCATTGGGTCTGGCCCACATAAAGAAGAGAATTAAAGTCCTTCTCTTGAAAAGAAGAATAGCAAAGAATATATTGGCAATATGAGATAGTAATAGTCATAACTTCATGGTAATTTTTAAGAGCTATTCCCTGTTAAATTGTTCTCTGGATTTTATTGTTGTTGTTTGTAATATAGTGAATTTCTGGACTTTTTAAAAGGAGGAGATGGGATTATAGTGAAGCTGGATGATGAATTCCCAAGAGTTCATTATGTTATTGCTCACCTTTTTGTGTTCCTAACATTTTCTTTTTCCACATTAAAAGGTTAAAAAATAATTGAACAAATATGGCAATACAATTGATTATTATAACAGCTGTAAGAGCCCCAATAAAATGGTCTTTTAAAAAATAAAATTTTAAAAATAGTTAAGTCATACCTAAGAAAATATCCAGAAAGCTTCCCTTTATAGCTTACCTGGGGTGCCCACCTGTCACCCAACAGAATGTCTTGTTTCTCCCTGAGGTCTCCTGCTAGCTCTCAGCACTCTCCTAGACTCACTGCAGCATGGTGGCTGCCAGGCTCTGTAAGCTGATGGCTGACATATTTGAAGACACGCTTTAAGAATGATAGCCATTATATGTTTCAAAGTTAATTTTTTTTCTGTAGAGTGCACTCAGGTAGCTTTACTTTAAATTTCTGAATATCAAAGCTTTTGCTGTGTGGGGAAGGGAGGGGAAAAATGAGGAGCTGATAACCCAGGGCTCAAGTAGAAAGCAAATGTTTTTAGAATGATGATGGCAACAAATGTACAAATGAGCTTGACACGATGGATGGATGGATGGATGGATGGATGGATGGATGGATGGTGATAAGAGTTATATGAGCTTCTAATAAAATTATTAAAAAACAGAACCAAAAACCTTTTGCTAATAGGTTCCTGACACAGAAAAACCACTTATTCCCCAATTTTTATTTCCAGTAATTCAAGAGAGGTAAAGTTGGTACAAAACAAAGAGATAATTCATCCTCGAGGTGTTTGAATTCATAAGGTTAGTGCTGTCTGCCTATCAGATCTGTCTGCATAGGACTTGGTGTAATCATACTGTGTTAGTCCGGGAAGACTAGAGAAAAAAATTCATAAACATGCATATGGATATAAGGGAAAAGTTTATATACAAGAGGAATAACATTGAAAAAGCATCCCAACCCAGTCCAGTTCAAAGTCTTTAGTGCGATATTAGCCCATATGCCCGATACCAGTCTACAAAGTCTCCTTCTGACTCACAAAGTCACAGACCAGTGGGTGCAGAATCCCGGCGCTGGCAGGGGTCTCCCCATGGCTCCTTGTTCCCAGGACTCAGGGTCCATCAGCAATATCCATTGGTGATAGAAACATCTCAGCACTGGCAGGGGTCTTCCTGTGGCTTTTTTGGCTTCAGGGGTCTGGTTGCATCAGGGTAAGGCCATGTGGCTTCTCCTCTGGCTCTTCTGGTTCCTCGGAAGCTGCCATCTTGTCTTGTTAGTTGTTGGTCTTTTGGAGACTCAATCCAGTCTCCCTTCTCCAATTGGGAAATACCATGAGATTTCCCAGAAATCTCAGGAGAGAGCCATGCCCACACAGAGCTCTCATTGGCTAATCATTGGCTATCTCCAGATTGACAAGCTAGACTCCACCCCTTGACTCCCAATCATGAAATTGACACGAGTACATGACTGCCACTCATACCACTTCAGAAGACTGTTTTAAAGAGCTAGTTGCCAGGTGGGTTTGTGGGCCTATTCTCTTGAGCGCTCTTGTGAGAGTACTGTTGTTGTGCCTAAGAAGTGGGGATTTTTTTTTAATCTCTCTACTACTAGAATCTAGACTTCTTAAGGAGGGGTACCTTGTCATAATGAAATATTTATTTCCAGTGCCTTGGACAGTATAAACTGTATATACAATACATATATCTATAATATGTGAATTAATGGACATATACAGGTATATGCATGCCATTTTCAACTTAGTCACTTATCTGGGGGAGCTTACTAAGTTAATATTAGTAGGTTAAAGATGTTAAAATATCTTCTTTTTTTCAAAGGTATTTTAATGTGAGGGAGGCCAGGTGGGGGGGAATGATTTAAAATATTACTCTTTATATAATTTAAATTTTAACGTCACTGGGGCTCTTGAATTTAGTACATTAATTTTGTTAAAGCATCTTACTTTTTGTATGTGAAAATCTCAAAATATTATAACTAGAGGCGGGGGTTGTTATAGCTGGAACAAGACCTTAGAGATCATCTAATTCCATCCACTACTTGGCAGATGAAATAAAGGAGGAGTTTGTTTGAGATTACAAAGCTAGTGGATGGAACAATTGAAGCTAATTGTTACTTCTTGGATTAATTCCAGAGAGTTTTTAACCAGTTGCTGTGGAGTTGATTGTGAGGGGAAGTGCCTCCTGGTATGTCCAGATAGACTGTGTCTCTGTAGAATTTTCATAGGCTGGCTTTTTTTTTAATCATTTTTTTGGGGCCTCCTACACCTCTTATCACAATCCACGCATACATCCATTGTATGTTAAGCATATTTGTACATTTGTTGCCCTCATGATTCTAAACACATTTGCTACTTGAGCCCTTGGTATTAGCTCCTGATTTTTCCCCACCCTCATGAAATCTTGATAACTTGTAGATTATTATTATTTTGTCATACCTTACACTGTTGATGTCTCCCTTCACCCACATCCCTGTTGTCTGTGCCCCAGGGTGGAGGCTTTATGTAGATCCTTATCATCGATTCCCTCTTTTTATTCTACCTTCCCTCCACCCTCCCGGTATCACCACTCTCATCGCTGTCCCGAATTCCTTATATTTCTGGTTCCTACCTGTACCAGTGTACATCCTCTGATCTAGCCAGATTTGTAGGTAGAATTGGGATCATGATAGTTGGGGCAGGGAGGGAAGCATTTAAGAACTAGAGGAAAGTTGCATATTTTATTGTTTCTACACTCTACCCTGACTGACTTGTCTCCTCCCCGTGACCCTTCTGAAAGGGGTTGTCCTGCACACATCTGGGTCCCCAATTTGTACTCCTCCTCATTTATAATGATATAATCTTTAGTTCTTTGATTCTTGATACCCGATCCCTTTGACACCTTGTCGACACACACAGGTGTGCTTCTTCCCTGTGGCCTTTGTTGCTTCTGAGCTGAATGGCCACTTGTTTACCTTCTAGTCTTTAAGACCCCAGACACTATATCTTTTGATAGCTGGGCACCACCAGCTTTCTTTACCACTTTTGCTTATGTTTGTCTTCAGGGATTCTGTCAGGATGGTGAGCATCATGGAATGTGAATTTAATAGAAGAGTGTTCTTGAATTGAAGAAGTACTTGAGTAGAGGTCCAATGTCCATCTGCTGCCTTAATACTAATCCTATAAATATATGCACATAGATCTATTGCCTTGTCATCATATATACATATATTTACCTATGTACATGCCTATATTTAAACCTCTATAAATGCCCTTTGCCTCATTTCTTTCCTGTTTCTTTTGACTTTCCTCTTGTTGCATTATCAGCCTCAGCCTTCATTTGGGTTTTAGTAATTTTTCTCAGTTGCATTACTGTTGATCAATCCTTTCTAGGCCTCTCACACCCTCCTTGCCACTGATTTTGGATCACTTGTTCTTTCTCCCTGGGTTGGTCAAGACCACCTCCTTTTCCCCACAT
>PVJH01011291.1:0-69480 GCA_004026705.1 Nesogale talazaci | reverse complement strand
GCAGCAGCTCTCCAGGAGCAAGGCTCCCACCAGGGCAGTGATGCAAAGAAAAAGAAAGAAGGAAAGAAAAGAAATGGTTTCAACCAAGAGAACCCCATGGCACAGGCCTGCCCAGTTCACTAGCAGCTAACCACAGTGCCCACTGCTGCTCTGGGCTGTGGCTGCGATACCCTTTGCCCCTTCGCCCACCTGTTGATGGGCATCCCCAGTTGTCGGGGCATGTCCCTTTCACGGGTCTCCCTACCTGTGTCCTTTCCCCTCTAGACCTCTGAGCACAATGCGGCTCCAGTTACCTGTGTGGGATCCTGCCCCTCCCAGGGGCTTTCTGTACCTAAGGCCTCATGGTCACACCTGGTGGCCAGCAGTCAGGGTCCCCACTGCTGGCTCCAGCACCAGCTCCGGCTGCAGTCCCTCTGCTTTCTCTCGCCCCATCTCCAGCCAGGCAGCAGTCACACAGCTCAGCCCCAGCTGGGGTACTAACCCCTTAAACGCTTCACTGCTTGCCCCAAAGAAGGGTGCTAGGAATCACCCCAGAGATGCCTCAGAAGACAAACCTGGCCTCTTCTGAAGGGTCACAGTCATGGAATCTGGAGGGAGGAGGGCGCACCATGCCATTCGACACACAAGGGGCCAGAGGGAGTCGGCGTTGGCTGGGTAGCCACTGGGTTTTATTTATTTTATTTTTTGAATCAAGTCATCACCATCCATATATACATCCATTGTATGTCAAGCACATTTGTGCATCTGTTGCCATCATTGTGCTCAAAACATTTGCTTTTTACTTAAGCCCTTGGTATCAGTTCCTCATTTTCCCCATATCTCTGTGCTTGCCCCCCCCCACCATGAACCTTGATCATGTATAAATTATTATTATTTTGTCATGTCTTACACTGTCTGATGTTTCCCTTCAACCACTTCGCTGTTGTCTGTGCCCCAGGGAGGAGGTTATATGTAGATAATAATAATCAGTTTCCCCTTTCTATCCTACCTTCTCTCCACCCTCCCTCTCACCGTTGGTTGTGAAGATCCTCTATCCTGGATTTCCTGTGTTTCCACTCCCATCTGTACCAGTGTACGTCCTCTGGTCTAGCTGGATTTTTTGGGAGAAATTGGGTTCATGACAGTGGGGGGAGTAAGCATTGAAGAACTAGAGGAAAGTTGCGTGTTTTGTCATTGTTACGCTGCACTCAGACTGGCTCGTCTCCTCCCTGCAACTCTTCTGTAAGGGGTGTCCCGTTACGTTACAGATGGGTTTTGGGTCCTCAATCTGTGCTCCCCTTCATTTACAATGATATAATGTTTAGTTCTTTGATGCCCGATACCCGATCCTTTTGAAAGCCCACATGGAAGAAGCACACCAGCCTGCGTGACCACGAGGTGTCAAAGGGTTTTGGTTTTCGTTGTCCTGGTTTGCTCACACTCTCTGTTCTCCCCTTCCTGACTGCATTCTGCCTACCCATAAGTCCAGGCTCAAGGTCAACCATGGGGGGGTGGGGGTGGGGGTGCCAGGCCATGTCATCCGAGCTCCCCCAGCCCTGAATTGCTGGACACTGGGTTGTCATCAGTCTTTTGTCCCCGTTGCCCTCTCCCCTTGTCTCTCCATGGTCTCATCTTTTGAGTTCAGAATTGAACTCTGGCTCTGACGGCGGGAGTCATAGTTTGAACTGGTGGCCTACCGGTTACACATGCACCTGATGCCTGTGAGGCGAGCAGTTCTAAGCCGCCAGGTGCCCGTCAGATGAAGATGAGGCCCGCTACTCCCACATGAAGTTATAGTCTCGGAAACCCACAGGGGCAGTTCTACCTTGTTATAGGGTTCCTGTGTGCCGGGATGGGCGTGATGGCAGAAGAGGCCAGGCCACCTCCTTCCCTCAGCACCGAGCGCAGCCTCTTACAGCGACTGCGGCCACTCCAGCCAGGTTCACTGGTGAATGAGTTGGGTAGAGGAGGTACAATTAAGAGGGAAATTATAGCCAGAGCGGAACTAAAACCCAACCAAGCTCACTGCCATCGAGCTGATGCTGATAGTCAGGCGCTGGGACAGGGCAGAACTGCCCCTGTGGCTTCCCGGAACTGTCGCTCTTGACTGGAGTAGAAAGCGTGATCTTTCTTTCACAGTGCGGCTGGTAGTTTCAAATGGGCCACCTTGCAGTGAGCTGCCCAGTGAGTGACCACTATACCATCAGAGTGGAAGTACCGCCTCTGAAAACCAGCCTTACAGGCTGGGTTGGGTGGATGCGGCCAGACGCCTTGGCTGGGGAGAGCAAGCGGACCAGACCTGTGGATGCAGACACACTCAGGTTGGGCGCCAGCAAGCTTCAGCGTCGTTTCTCTGTGCGCTTTGATAGCGTGGATGAGATTTTTTATTTTTGTAGCGGGACATGCATTCTTGTTCATGCAACAAATTCCACTTTGGGGAAAAAAATACTCAGAGATAGATAGGTAGATATTTACTTGGGGGCGTGGAGGCCTTGTGGTGGGCATGAAGGACATGGGTTTCCCAGGGAGCACTGTATGTGACGTTTTGACTTTCGTCAGGCTTGGAGGAAGTGATTGATGTCTTTCCCTTTTTGAAGACGAGAGACGGAGGGGGTTCGCGACTTCACCAGGGTCTTACAGCCAGTGAGGACCAGGGCTGAGTTTAATAAATAACACACCTGTGGCCTTCGAGGGGGATTCTGACTCCCCATGACCCCTTGAGGCCTTAGTGCCCCTACGCACTGTGGGTTTTCTGTGGCGGATGTTTCGGAACTAGATCGCCATGCTTTTCTTTCGCAGCACCCCAGGACCCCAGGAGGCCAAGACCCTTTGTTCTTTTCCCCTCAATCTGGCACCTGCTAAAGGGTAGGGGTGAAATGGTGGCCAGGGGGTGGCGTTTCCAGGCCCAGTGCCAACCTCCAGCCCAGGGTGACCCTGCTCTTCTGCGAGAGCACCTTTATAGGGACCAAGTTGAGGACTGTGGAAGAGGCTGCGGATCCATCCGCCCTGCGCCCAGCCAGCCTGGGGTGCAGCAAGTAGAAATGCAATCGATCCAGGTTAGCTTCCAAATTTAGATTTCAGAAGGATATTGCATAGAAGCAAGGCTGCTGGGAGAAATTGGAAAATCTTCGTGGAAATGAAGAGACACCCAGATCTCTTCTTCCTCGTTCTGCCCCCGAGCCTCGCAGGTCAAACAGGGCTGCGGTAGGAGCGGCAGAAAATGCCGGACTCTGCTGTGCCGGGAAGGTGAGTCGGCAGCAAGGGGCTGAGGTGGGGCCTGTGCCCTCAACCCTCCCTCACCCTGCCTACCCCCACCCCCATCCCCAGATAGGGCCTGAGAGAGGGGACCATAATTCATTGACATCAGTGTGTCTCTTCTGGAATCTTTCCCCACATCCTGCTGCCACCGTGAGCATAAATACCTGGACCCATAAACTGAAACTGTTCCCCTACCCCCTCACCAGTCCAGTTTTTCAGAGATTTGCTTGGGGACCCCTGGTGGTACAGAGGTGGGAACCCCCCAAACTGAGTGTGGAAGAAAGGCCTAACGATTGGCCCCAGGGAGAACCACGGGACAGCTGGTCTCTGCCAGGTAGAGCTCCCGCTACTGGTCTCCATCTGGATGACACACAGCAGCTGCAGTGTGTTTGCTCCAGGAGCCCTGGCGTCTGGGCAGAGGTCAAGTCCTTGGCACTGACTGAAGGTGGGCGAGTAAGGACCCACCCAGCACCCCCCTGGCAGCTCCCTGTGAGACATCATCAGTGACCTGCCTATGTGAAGAGGTTGGAGGTTGCTGGTTTGAACTCAGAGCCAGCCCCCGTGCGGCAGAAGGAAGTCCTGCCAGGCCCCACCCCACCCTCCCCACCAGGGTCCTGTCGGAGCCCCTTGTTTCATCCCTTCCTCCTTTTCTCTCTCGACTGTACCAAGAGCTATGTCCTTTTCCAGGGCCTGGTCTGCCCCGAGGACCTGCCCAAAGTCTGTGAGAAGGAGGTCTCACCACGCAGGCTCCTAAGGAGCAGCCTGGCTGTGCCTCTCCTGGGACAGATCTGTTTCTTGTTCTGATAAAGACTCAAGCCTCAGGCCCCTTTGGGGACCACATCTCCTCTGTGCTGATTTGAAATAAGACGGGGGCAGCAACAGCCCCAACCCCAAAAGCAAACCCAAACCCACAAAGAGACACATTTCCTGGGTTCAAAGAAGCGAGATCCTGTCCTCTTTTGTCTTTAGGCAACTGATTGACTCCGTCCACTGATGAAGCTTTCTGCCTGTGGCCCGTGTCCGGACACATTTCTCTTTCTGGTGGAGTAATATTCCAGGGCACGCGGAAGCACGGTTTTGGTCCATCTTTCCCGGTGGTGTAGTGAGCCCCGTGTGGGGCAGCTGCTAACCGTGAGGTCATGGATGGACACCACCGGACACTTCTCAGGAGAAAGACAAGACTGTCTATTCCTGTCCAGATTTCACGCCTTGGAAAGCCACAGGCTTTGTCCTGCTTTGTACTGCAGGATCCTTTTGATGGCAGTGAGGGTTGATGGCAGTGAGGGTTGGTTTTGCTGTGTCCACTCATGGTAGTGACCACTGGTGGACTGCATCTGTGTGTGTCACAGTTTCCAAGTCTCATAGTTTTGTGTTCCCAAGAGTAGACTCACTGTGTCGTGTGGGGGTGTGCTGTCTAACTTTCTGAGGAACTGCTGGTGGTGGTGGTACTCTGAATGCAGGCCAGGGCGGTCCTGATGCCAAGGCAGTCCTAGTGCTCTCTCCCCCTTCCTGCTGGGAGGTGTTGGATGGCACCAGGACATCCGGTGCGCAGGAGACGGGGGTGTAAAGAGCAGTGCTCACATTACATTGTAGAGGGCCAGGAGCATCCCAGGCCAGGACAAACTCCTGTCTGCTGCCCCGGCTTCCGGAAGGCTTGGTCAGTGGGGCCAGAGTCTGGGTACAAAAGAGAGGGGCGCTGCTGAACCCCCAATGGCCGACAGTGTCCAGACACAGCCATCTCTCCGGGAGGAGCAGGGAGCCATGGACTCGGAGAGACCTCGAATCAGTCACATCTGTGTTGGCCAGTATGTGTGACAGGCATCTTGCCAGCAGGGGCAGCTGCTGCCTGCCCGCCCAGAGGAAGAAACACAGCCTCCCCAACCCCCCCTGACCTTTGCGGATGCCACATCAGGAGTGCCTTCCTGGAGTGGAAGAAGATTCGGTCATTAGGGTGGAGAGTGACCACGGAGTGGGCAGAGGCAGGCTGAGGCTAGGGACAGATTTAGAAGCGATCGCTAGGATGTGACGGTGTTCGCCGCCACTCCGGTCACCTCCACCACTCGCCTAAACAGGACGCAGCATTGTCTGCTCCTGCAGGGTTCACCTCATGCCTGTTTGCAGGTCTGGCTGTTGGGACCCATGGTGGTGGTGGGGGGTGGGGTGGGGCGGGTGTTCACTCCTTTTTAGAAGTTGGTCTCCAGGCCTTTCTTTTAAGTCCTATGTGACCTAGAAGCTTTGCTGCAACCCAATCAACATTCAAGCCTCCACCGACAGGCTGTAAGACACTCCCACCTCCTCCCTGGGATCTCAACTTCCCTGACTCCAGGCTCCAGGGGGAAGAAGGGTGCTCCATACCTGCTCCCTGGGAGGTTCAGGAGTCAGAGACTGCTGCGTGGAAACACTGGCCCTGAGACATGGGATGGGGCTGCAAGAGGCCCCGGCAGCTCAGTGGTGGAGTCACAGCAGAGGATGCAGATGACAGTGTCCCAGCTCAGGACTCAGGCGAGAGAAGACGGCCCCGATCTTACCTGGGATCCCCCGGCTCCCTGGATCCTTCGGCTCATATTGTTGTGAGCTGTCTTCAGGTTGGCCCCTGGGGTGAGGGATCCGTGCACGATGGAATCGGGCCGTTGAGCTCTGTAGGACGGTCATGGGCTAGATCACCGAGCCTTGCTTCCTAGCCGGCCTTAGGCTGCACACTCTGGTGAAATGTGTCCCCCCACCAAAGCAACACACAGCCCTGTCCTGCTGGCCAGGTGGCGGCTATGCCTGGAGGTGCATTGGGCTGGCATCCAACCTGAGTCTCTTGCATGAAGGACAAGTATTCTACCCACGGAACCACAGTGCCCCATCTTAGATTCAGAGTTTTATTTATTTTCTAAATAAATTAATAAAACTCTGCCAGTAATGGATGAAATGTGAAAAAAAGTCTGCATCTATCTATCTCTCTATCTATCATCAACTTTCTATCTACCTGCCTGCCTACCCACCAACCTAGGAATCCTGGGGGCGTAGTGAGTGATACGTTGGGCTGGTATTCAGCAGGTCAGCCATTCAGGACCACCCGGTGCCCCTCAGGCAAAAGATGAAGTTTTCTGCTCCCAGACAGATTTAGTCTCAGAAAGCTAAGGCATTAGTTTTACCCTGAGCTCTAGGGTAGATTTAAGTCAGTACTGACTATGGCAGTGAATAGCTGTCTCTTTAGATAGATAGATAGATAGATAGATAGATAGATAGATAGATAGATAGATAGATAGATAGCTATGAAACAAATCCCCTCTGGTCCCGTCCCATTCCCATTTCCCTGTGGGTAGCACTGGCACCATGTGGGGGAAAAACGTGTGGTGGTCAGCTTCTCCCATCACGACCGCCTTGGAACTCCCACGGCCCATGGCCCAGTTCTCAGATCTGTAGAGGCGATATGAGTTGGAATTGACTCAAGGCCAAAGAGTTTTGAGTTCGAGAGATAGGAACAAACCGTTTGCACTTGGCTACCAAACTGGAGGTTGGCAGTTCAAGCCTACCCAAGGACAGACTCCATGGCAGAATGGCCTGGCAATCTGCTTATGTTAAGATTTCAGCCAAGAACCGCCCTGCGCACCCCGCCCCCCCCACTCCCGGAGCAGTTTACACTGTACAAGGAACTTGATAGCAATGAGCTTGCATGCCTGTTGATCTACTTTGTTCTCCTTGAAAAAGATTTTTTTATCGTAATACATTTTCAGGAAAAGACAAAATCTGATCATATCCTGCTTGGTGAGCAAATCGATAGCTCTAAAGATTTCTCTGCATCTCCTAGTGTTTACTCTCTGTACAGTTTCCTCAAGACCCCGCGGTGTAGTCTGTTAGGCGCCCGGTCACTGACTGCAAGGCCTGCGGTTCAAACCCACTGGCTGCCCGCAGGAGAAAGACGAGTCAGTTTGCTTCCTTAAAGATCTGCAGCCTCAGAGAGCAGTGGTGCTCGGCCGTGAGTCCGAATCTTCTCCATGGTACTGGGGTGTAGATTTCTTCAAAGGCGCTTGCTTGCAAGGTCCCCTAGTGTTTGTGACGCATCCCTTCAGCAAAACCCAGGCTCTCTGTCGACTCTTCTGACTCTTTAATGAAAAACCCCAAACAAATAACGCAGCGGTCTCTCATGACACCCAAGTCCCTCCTCCCTCCTCCCCACATATCTCTGTGTATTATTTATGGCGGCGATATTTTCTACGTCCGTTTCCAACCCAGCCCTTTTGGGGGGCCCAGATTTTGTTATTTGGTCATTGAGAACAGACAGAGCAAAACTGAGACCCACCTCCCGGCCATGGAGTCTATGCCGACTCATGGCGGTGCCTTGTGGGGTTTCCGGGACCGTACCTGTTGCTGGGAGTGAACAACCCAGTCTTTCTCCCCCGGAGCTGCTGGTGTCGAACTGCCGACCCTGTGACGGCAACCCAAGGGGTAACCGCTGCTACGTACCAAAGCATACACTGGTTCAGCAGCGAGTGTCTGCCCCACACACGCCCTGCAGGTTTCACAACCGGCTTCAGCAGCCTCTCAGGAGCTGGTCTTCACCTGGCAACAATAAACTCACTGACTTATGAGTTGGGCCACTCTCCCACGAGGCCCGCTGTGTGAAACCATCAGAAGCTCCATGGGAGAAAGAGGAGGCTTCCTGTTCCTGTAAAGAATTAGACCTAGGAAACCCACAGGGCCAGTTCTACCCTGTCCTAGAGGGTCCCTCTGAGCTAGACCCGACTCAGTGGCAGTGACTTTTTTAACAAATAATTTGAGTTCCTCTGATCCCATAGAGGCCTCACGATTTCCACAATTTGAATAATGACCCACTGCCACGAAGCTAATTCTCACTCACGAACCGCCCCTGCGAGTTTCCCAGATTGTAACTCTTTTTTTTTTTTTTTTTGGCATCACTGCTCTCCGGTGGTGGGAGTAGGAGGCTCAGCCCCACTGCTGGAATTGAACCTCCGTCCCAGTGGGCCGCAGTCCCGCGCACCACCACTACGCCACCGGGGCTCAGCCCCAGATTGTAACTCTTTACTGGAGTCCACAGCTTCCTCTTTCTCCCGATGCTGTCACACTTCACCTCACAATGCCACCAGGATGCATTTCTTCTTACTCCAAAGACCAAACTCAATGCCTTCGGGCCAGTTCCGACACACAGTGACCCTGTAGGATGGGGGGTCTCACCGCCCCCTGTGGATTCCCAAGACTGTTAACTCTTGATGGGAGTAGCAAGTTTCATTTTCCTCTGACAGAGCATTCGGTGGCCTTGAACCACTGACCTTTTGGTTAGGAACCCAGCATGTAACCACGGGGCCATTCAGCCCCTTCTCTTGTGTCGTGTCCAGATGACTAAAGAGGCTAACTTGGGTTTGAGTTTGTCTCTGGGCAGGCGTTTCAGGGTCCCCGTTCAGCCCCCTCCCCTGACAACCTAGAGCTGGCAGTTCTGGCTGCTGCTGTGTTCTGTCTGGAGGTTGCTCCTCCCGCGCCTGGCTGCCTGGCTGTGCTGACGTACGGATGACAATCGGCTTAGCGGCTGATAGAGAAATTGTCCTTTTTCATAACGTCCCTGTCACTGCTAACCGCTGCGCCTCAGCCCTGCCACGCATGAGTAATAAACCAGGGCCGTAATTACCGGCGGCGGCAGCCAGACACCCACCGGCGCGGAGCGCGCGTGCCGTGCCACAGTTAATAGGGGCCCGGGTTCCAGAAGCGCTTCCTCCCCGCCCTCGCCCAGACACAATGGCTAATTGTGTGATTAGTGTTTACTGAGGGGTGGCTTTGGGCTGTGCCAGGCTCTTCCGGAGGCTGTTTCTCCCCGGGGGAGCAACACGGAAATGATCCGACTCTGTCTCCAGGGAGCGAGGTGGATGCGTGTTTCTGAAAAAGCGTCGCCACGTGACCAGGGAGGGGCTCTGGCACACTAGGTGATGCATAATGACCCCTGGCCCTCCCCACCCTAGTAGAATCTTGCTCTTCTCAGGGGACCAGTTCCCAGCCAGCCTGGATGCCTTGGAAGGAATTCGGAGTCCTGGTGATTCCACGCATATGCTGGGCTCGAAACAGAAGGCCAGACCTTTCTTCTGTGGCTGCGTGGGGTCAAAGCGAACCTCACCTCCCCCCATCTTTCAGTTAGCGGTCATGTGCACAGCTGGTGATTTGTGCCACCTGGAAGCGTACCTCAGACATACTTACAGCTCCTGCGAGGTCCCAAGCTCAAACCAGTCAGGTACTCCTTGGGAGAAGCATCAGGCTTTCTGTTCCCGTGAAGATTGATAGTCTTGGAAACCACGGGGAGTGACCCTACTCTGTCCTACTGGGACAGACTTTCTCTGGTAGTGCGTTTTATGTCTGCCTTGCATCACAATGGAGAATTCTTTGCATGCCCTATCCGATTGCGTGCCAGGGAAGAGATTTAATTACATGGTTAAAACCCTCTGTCTGTGTCATGTCGGAATTAATTCTTCCACAAGGAACACCCACCACCCAACCCACGAAGGTCTCAACTCATTCTCACGCAGTAAACCCGTTGGGGGCTACTTCAGCCTTAGAACTTCCCAGCTCATGTCATTTGTAGGTCTCATCGTTTACATTTTTCTCCACCTTCATGGTGACAAGGTGGCCTCTGTAGTTCCAGCCATGGAATCTTTGTTCTGAGGCAGGAGCCGTGGCCTGCTGGCCTGTACTGGTTCCTGGTCAATCGAGAGCTGCAGTTTTCCCAGAAGCCTCCCTGGCTGGCATGCTCCCTCCCTGATGAGGGCCAGGAAACGGTCCGCCAGCTTCCAGAGAGACCCTGTTTTCCAGAGCAAGCAAACTGGAGCGATGGAGAAGGCGGGGTGTTGCCTCAGGAACCAGGGTGCTCGGCGGCCCCTCTCCACCCAGAGGACATCACCTGGGGACCTGTAGAGGCCCTGGTTAGAAATTGATTGAGCTAGCAGATGGGAGTCTTTGGGCATCCTGGTTACGTTGGCATGGACTGGAAGGGGCCTCTCAGCTTGAAACAGCTGGATCATACAACTCAAGGTCGTTCCCCAGCACCGAGCCCCATGCACTGCATCTTTGAAACTGAAACCCAACTTCATTGCCAGTGGTGCAGCCTCATGGACTTAACTGGCAGCAGTTTTTTTTTTTCTTATTTTTTAATCAAACTGAAACACTGGACTCCCTGCCCCCAAGTTGATACTCCCGCATAGTGACCCTCTGGGACAGGGGAGAACTGTCCCTGTGGGTTTCTGAGAGTGGAAATCCCCTCCATCTTTCTCTTTCAGAGCGGCTGGTGGTTTTGCACTGCTGACCTTGTGGGGAGCAGCTTAGGGGAAGATTACTAATGCCACCAGGGCCCCTTATAAACGGTGCCCTGGACAACGGGTGGGTGTTTTAGATATTGAGAAAATGTTGTCTATGCCACTTGTCTGCAGATGCCTGGGCCACGATTGGCCATGCCCAGGTCATTGTGGAGCATCGAAGGCACGTGGCACATTCTGTGCAGCTTTACTGGTGGTGCTGCCCTTGGACTGATGTCTGATGCCTGGGGTTTTCCTACAAGCCCAGTCCCCTGCTGTCCCTGTGATCATTGGACTGTTGTGATGCCAGGGTTTTCAATGGCTGATTGTCGGACACTGATCACCGGGTCTTTCTTGCTAGTCTGCCTTAGTCTGCAAGCACTCCGAGATTCCAGTGAGCCACAGAGCACTGCCTAGCCACAGTGGAGGGGCATCGTCCAGAGAGCCTGCCGTGCTCTCCTGCCTGGAAGGTGGGAATTCTATTGCGCCATTTGTAAGTTGCAGAAGCAGGAGCACATGTCGAGAGATGTGGGCTTCCGAGTCACCTCTTTCCCTGTTTCTGGTGTGACATGGACATTTACTGACACATGGGGTGTGAGCAGATGGCCCGGGTTTCAAGGACCGTGGTGGGGACCCCTCCTCAAGAGATGAGAGGAACCTGGTCCTGTCACCCAGGTTTAGCCGTTCCCCGGATGACACATCCTACAGCTGTGGATTCCAGGGCTCTAAATTATGCTGTGTGAGCTTTAAGAAGCAGCGCATAATTAGAACAAAATGTGAGAAAAGTGAAATTGATATTACATTAATTAAAAGGCTTTGCCTATATTTGCAAGGAAATTAGCTCAACAAACAGGGATTGCTGACGAGGCCACTTGCTAATGCGACCCTCTTCTGGTAAGCACCGGACGGGGCCTCAGGCAAGCTTTGTTCCTTGCCCTGTGCAAGAGCCATCCCACCCCCCTCGTCCTTCCCCCACCGCCCCAACCATCCCATAACCCTCTGATTTGCATCATGGAGACATTAATTGGGTAAGATCCCATGTGTTTAATCTTACAGCAGTCTTTTTTTTAAAAAATGGTTGGTGGAAACATACATATCAAAGCTTACACTCCTTTGGCATTTTCTACATGTGCTAGTCAATGACCTTGGTTCCGTTTTCTTTTTTGTTTTCTGTTTTTGAGGGGCATCACTGCCCTCTGGTGGTCGTGGGAGCTACCCAGCCTTGCTCCCGGAAAGCTGCTGCTGGATTTGAACTGCCAAGTCAATGGGCTGCAGTCCCGCACTCAACCACTATACCACCGGGACTCCTTTTTCTTATGTCTTGGGTTCTCATGTTCCTCTCATGTGACCCTTCCCTCCACCTACCCCTGACTGCTTCCTCACCATGCACTCACACTCTGCCCCCTAAACTTCTGTGCTCTGGAGTCAACCTGATCTCTTTCAAAGAGTACCTTGCATTTAAAGATGGCTTCCTTGGGTAGTTTTGGGTCAAAGCTGAAAGAATATTTCAGTGCAGTAGATTTGGGGCTTCCCCAGTCACAAGAAGTCTAGTAAGTTGAGTTTTTAGAAGAATTTGAAATCCTGTTCTGCCGTTGTCCTCCCTCTGACCAGAATCCAGTCCATAGAGTTCTTGATAAAAAGTCCAGCATCGGTCGTGGGGCACCATCCTTGCTTTTCTGGTCTCCTAGAAACGGAGGCAATGAAACCTGCAGTCCATTTTCCTTTCTGTTTCCAATGTTATCTTTTCACTCTGCTCTCCCAGGCAGAGAGAGAGGAATTCTCATAACTTGGGTGGCTGCTTGCAAGGTTTTATGATCCAGGACACTATTTACTGAACTAGGAGGTCAGCAGAGACTCCCAAAGGGATACGAGAGGACTTAAACGAGTTCATGGAAAAATTCCAGTATCTTCTCAATTGACCGTTTTTTCCCCCTGTGGACTCTTTGAAGACCCCTGGTATTAGGCTGACTGAGAGCAGCCATTTTTTGCGGTGGGGTGGGGGGCAGCACTGCCCTCTGGTGGGAGTGGGAGGCCCATCCTTGCTCCTGGAGAGCTGCTGCTGGATTTGAACCACCAAGCCAGTGGGCCGCAGTCCCGCACTCAACCACTACACCACTGGAGCTCAGCCCAAGCCACTGTTTTTAAGGGCTGCCAAGCTGTTGAACTGGGACCCATGCCTCTGTCTTCAGAGATTGAAGTTCCTGCAAAGCCGGTGCAAATAGCTGATGCAGTCCTTAGCGTCCAAGTTGTAAGGTAAACCCTCTGGCCTCAGGGTTTTCATTCAGAAACACTCAGCTGCTAACCAAAAGGGTGGAAGTTCAAGTCCGCCCAGAGGTGCCACAGAAGAATGGCCAGGATACCTACTGTCTGTTTTTGAATATCCCCTGGATCAGCATGCTTCTCTGGCCCAGGGGGCTGGCATGGACTCCTCCGCAGGAGGTGGAGGTGGTTAAAAAGTCCAGAGAGGCTCTGATGGGCGTGGCAGAGGCTGTGCTGGGCCGGTCCTCTTTGCTCCTTGGGGAGAGCTGCAATCTCCAACCATATATGCACTTTGAAAGGGATGGGCCGTGAGACTGAGTTCTGAGTCAGGGAATGCAGATCAGACCGGAGCCTCAAACCTCCAGCCGGTCTCCCACACCTTCTTTCCCGGCCTTTCCGTGGTGGCCCTGGCAGCTCACAAGGTGGAGGGATTCTCATTCCCTGGAGGTGTGGATATGGACCACCCACCCCACACTCTTAACTCCTGATCATTCTCTGCCTGGGATTACTGCATTAAGCCATGGGCATGAGTGCTTGTTGTAATAGCTCTTGTTGCTGCAATGGGACTCACAGCCTGTTACAGCAACTAGTGCTACTGGTCCTGATGCAGGCAGTCTGTTTTAGAAACCAGTGCTACTTACCTGACCTGGATTCGTGAACCGATTACAGCAGCTGGTGCTACGTATCCTCAGGCAGCCTGTTACAGCAGCAGTTGGTGCAGCTTATCCTAACTCTATCAGTCAGCCTGTTACAGCAGCTAGTGTTACGTGTCCCGACTCAGTTAGGCAGCCAGTGCTACGGATTCTAACTCACAGTGCGTTTCCAGCAGCTGGTATTATTTTTCCTAACTCAGACTGTTTGGGACAGTAGCTACTGTTACTGATCCTAACACAGTGAGGCAGTCTGCTAGGAGACCTGTTGCTGATCTTAACTCAGGTTGGCTGACATAGCAGCGAGCGCTACTTATACTAACTCAATTAGGCAGCCTGGTACAGTAGCCAGTGCTGTCTATCCTAAGTAGTTAGGCTGTTACAGTAACAAGTGTTACTGAGCCTAACTCTCTGTTACAGCAGCTGGCGTTACTGATCCTAACTCAGTCAGGCTGTTACAGCCGCTAGTGTTACCAATCCTAACTCAGTTTGGCAGGGCTGAAACATTGCTCCCCACAAGCGTCAGGCCAGAAGGTCGAGGATCGATCTCCGCCTCTCAGGAGTATGATCAGCACACACCAATTACGGTACCGTCATTTGCTGCCGTCAGTTGCAGCTCCTGCCGACCCAGTGTGTGCAGAGTGGCACTCCTCCATAGCATCTGTGATGCCTGGGAAGCAATCCAAAGCAGCTTGCCGTGTCTGGATGAGTCTGAACTGCCAACGTTGGGGTCAGTAACTGGGCGTCCACAGACAGCATCACCCAGGGACTAGCCCCGAGTTAAGTGGGTGGGGTGAGGTCCTACAGGGCTCGACAACCTCCCAGGTCTGATCTGCTGTTGTCTTTCAGGAAAGGGTCTTGTTTCTCGCTAGGCCAGGGTTGTACTTGCAGAGGGAGAATGATGGAACGATTATAATCATCCCCTACTTATGCTCCATGTTGGAGCTGAGGGCGGAGAACTGAAATATTGCTAAGTTGTTTGCAATTACAGACAGCTAAATAATATATGCATTGTCTTTAGTACCGCTTCTGCTGGTGGGGACTGGCATTTTTCAAGATGAGACAGACTGGAAAGGTTAGTTTAAGAATCAGCAATTAGGGAAATCATGATCTTTGCTGCCACTGCGTTTTAAATCATGCAAACATTTATGTTTGTGCCAAAGTCCCACAATTTCCTTTTAGAGCAATTACTGAAATGCAGTCAGAAGGTAAAAATGGAGTTCGGGGAAGAATATTTAAGAGCTCTTTAATGATGTAGAAAACTTTGGGCTAATTTGCCAAGTTGTTCTAAAATCCACTTCGGCTGCCCCCCTCCCCCCTCCCGCCCCGCCTTTCTCCCGATCCATCTTCTTGCAATTGAATTGATTCCAGGGAGGTTTCAACAAACGGGCTGGGACTAATATTAAAATACACAAATTGCATGCACAATCTTTTCAAGGGCTTCTCTGCCTTCATTAGCTGAAGGTGAACTCATAGGAAGATGGAAGAAGCCACCGACAGTGTAGGCTTGGACAAGGCGGTTTGCGAGGGGTGGCAGAGGGGAAGAGGAGTTTAAGGTGGGTGGTTGCACAGCGGTTAAACACCTAGTCGCTACCTGAGAGGTTGCTGGTTTGAGTCCAGCAGCTGCCCTGCAGGCGAAGGATGAAGCCAGCGGCTTCTGTACCAGTCACAGCCTTGGAGACATCCCGGGGCAGCTCTGTTCCATCCCACCAGGCTACTGTCTTAGGCTGAGCTTTCCTGAGTTGCAAAACCAGTGCAGCTGATTGTACGTATTTGCAGAGAGATGTTTATATCTGGGTGGAGGAGGGGATGCTTTATCCCGTTGTAGAACTGGGTGAGTTCCAAATTCATGGGTCAGATGCCAGACTGAAAGCTTCTCCTGGCTTATTCAGCTGTTCACACGGATGAGCCCAAGACTGGCAGGTCACATGGCAAGCTGCTGGTTGCAGAGGCTAATTAATCCCAAGGTTGGCATGTAAGGCGGCAACCTGCTGGCTGCACCTGGGATTGGTAGGCGGTTGGGCAAGTCGTTGACTCAAGTCCAAAGACCTGGAGGTCAGAGAGCCTGATGCAGGTTGCAGACCCAGCAAAAGACAAGCCAGCTTTCCCACAGCGTTCTCTTCTAGGGGAAGATGTCATGATGGGGTATTTAGCGAGTGTTCATTCAACCCCATTGACTCATACCTGTTACTAGCATGAGTCGGATTTCGTTGGATGTCCCTGGGCTTGGTCTGGCTTTGGGTTTATTGGATGGTTTTACTTAAAGGCTCTCTGTGTGTGTTTTGCTGCTGGGTGCTTGTTTTTGCAGCTCCTCAATAGCTTATATGAGTAGACCCTTGGGGTGGGATGGACTACTCTGAGTTCCTTCCTTCTCATCCTCCTCACCCAGACAAAACTGGTTGACAAAACTGAGCAGCAAGTGAAGGCTTTTCTGCCTCCTTTAGCTCTATTTTTGGAGCTTCAGCTCCTTTTCAGGGCTCTGAAAGCCTGAGACCTCTGATCCCTTGAGCACCCTTAAACTTGTCGTTCAGAAAGGATCTTGGGTTGATATGCCTGTGTGACCTGGTGCTGCTGTGCCAGAAAGACCACTAAGTGCAGATATTTGTTTTCTCAAAGTTTGACTTGCAGATTAAAAGCCCAAATTTGGGAACAACCGTGATGCTCACAGATGTTGAAAGGAAATGAGGGCTCCCAGATCTGACAGAGAGAAAGAAAAACTTCCCTGAGTGCTTGCCACCTGAATCTGGACTTGAAGCTTCCTAACCCATGAGAGAAGGAATCTCTGTCTATTAAAGCCATCCAGCAATATGGAATTGAAAGCGAGGACTTGAAGCCCTTGCTGATGGAGATCAGAGTGCAGCCGTCAGGAAGGATGACAGCTCAGTATGGCAAAGAGAAACCTAAATCCTCACAACCCGATCAAGAAGTAGCATCATGATCCACGGAGAGAAGATTGAAGGTATTAAGGACTTCATCCTGCTTGGATCCACAGTCAACGCTCATAGAAGCATCAGTCAAGACATTAATGATGCATCAAGCATAAGAGTGATTGTGAGGCTGGCCCAGAACCTGGCGATGTTTTTTTGTTGTTGTTGTTGTTGATGCTGTGAGTTGGGACTGACTCTATGGCAGCTGACAACAACAACAACAAGAACAAAGTCATCCATTTGTATTTTTGTGATAGCCAGCAAGAGCTTTAAGACCTGTCCTTGGAGAAGGAGGTCACGCCGCATAAAGTGGGGAGGGTAGGTGATCACGACAATGGACCCAACTACAGCACTTGGCACCGAACCGGGGGTCTTTCCTGCCCTTGTATGTGGGGTCCTGAAGAGTTGGGATCCAATCCACAGCGTCTCACCATCACCACAGCAATGCACGACTAGGGCAGGCTGTGTGCACTTTCACAGATACACAAGCACACACATCTTAGAGGGGAACAGTCTCTTCTAGGGTTGTGGAAAGGCGAGGCTGCTCCTGAGGACTCAGGTGGGCCTGGATAAGCCATCTGTTTACCATCTCGTTTGCATTTGAAAGTTGGGCATTGAATAAAAAAGACAGAAGAAAGTGGAGAGCACTTGAATTCTATCTAGTGCTGGAGAAGAACCCTGGCAGTATCATGGGCCGCCCAAAGGAGAAAGCAATCTGCTTTGGAAGAAGTACAGTCAGAGTGCTCCTTAGAGGCAAGGGTGGCGAGAGACTTCATCTTTTGTTTGTTTGTTTGTTTGTTTGTTTTGGGCATCACTGCCCTATAGTGGGAGTGGGAGGCCCAGCCTTGCTCCTGGAGAGCTGCTGCTGGATTTGAACCGCCAAGCCAGTGGGCCGCAGTCACACACTCAACCCCACGCCACCAGGGCTCAGTCAAGAGACTTCATCTTACTGACTGTGGCCATGTTGTCAGGAGAGGACATCGTTATCTGGTAAAGTTGAGGGACCATGAAAAAGAGGAAGATGGATGGACACAATGCCTGCAACAACGGGCTCAGGCATAGGAACCCTTGTGAGCAGGGCGCAGGACCAGGCAGTGTTTCATTCTGTGTGCATGAGGTCTCACTGGGTCAGGCCTGACTCCATGCTGCCAACAACAACACAGCGTTACCAGAAGGATATGGTGAATTTGGATGGGCTATGCGAGACATCCCTGGCTTCTAGGAGATTCCTGATGAGTGTGAATTGTGGTGGTTGATATTCTGGGACTGAGCTTGACACACCTTTCTTGTTCACCCATGCCCCAGTGGTCTCCACAGGGTGTTCAGCCTGCCTCATCCCGCATGCCGCTGCTTCTGATTGGGGTGAAGTCAGTTCTGGTGGTTCTACGTCAACTCTTCCTTTCTTCTGGTGCTTTCTCGGTTGGATTGTTGTATACTGTGGATCTCCCATTGTTATGAACAAATGTTCACGGTCGTCCTCCACTCACCCAACAGCTGTCTGTAGCTGACCTCTGTGGATGGCCACCTGTTTCACTGCCTTTTCAGAATATCATCCTCTCGTCTAACCAAGAGCCTGGGAATGGTGCTGTTTGTAGTATTCTAAGTCATTGGACTCACCATCACCTTATACACAGTCATCTAAAACACTGTCCAGTCCTGGCAATCCCCACAATCAGTGATGAGTCTGGGACTGATGTGACCCATGGGGCTCTCGTTGGCTGGTTTGGGAAGTTGATCATCAAGCCTTTCTTCCTAGCCCTGCCCAAATCAGCTGGGCACCATGGCCACACACAAGTCTCTGCACAGGGTTTGGGCCTGTGCCTGGGGCACAGTGACTGAGAATGGAACCTGGGTCTGTGGCAAGGCATATGAAGATTCTGCCGCTACTGCTGAGAAAGGCAAGATCCATGGCTGTCTGTGCCCTCAGGATCTGTGTGGTGCCTTGGCACCAGAGCCCTCTTCTGAATCAGAGTTGGTGTGGTGTGGTGCTCCCTTTGCCTGCTGCTTCCTTAGCCTGTATCTTGGTTCCCTCCTGTGCTGTCTCCTCCCCCCGCCACCTGCCAGTCTCCATCTCTTGACATGTCTATTGTTCCATCTCAGATGCACTTGCCCTCATGAAAGCGACTGGTCCTCTCAGAGCTCCTGGAAGGTGAAGAGGGTGGCTGGAGTAGATGCCTGGAAGGCCACTCAGTTCAGCGGTATACAGAAAGCCTGTCTACCTTCCAGATGGTTCTAGGTCTTTCGTGGTCACCGTCACACCCACATCTAGTTGCACAGCCTGCCTTTTATGTACGTATGCATTTATGTTCTGCTCCTGGCTTCGATTGAGTCTTTCCAAAGCATTCAACTCGGTTTTCACAGAAACAGTAATCCTCTTGCATTTCACTCTCTTCATGTCATCAATTTCTGTAATTTAATAGAATTACGGAATTACAATAACAAGCACAGCTGGCATGAGCAGCCGGGGGAAAGAAACCAGCTGTTGGCAGGTAGACCGCTCCACTGGGGAGAGCAGACATGGGCAGGCTGGCCAGAGAGACAGGCTTCTAGATGAACAGATCCCATGCTGACCTCAGGCCTTGGCTATGTGCTGGGTCTTTACACAATCAAGGGAGAACTGGCGTCTGGTGAGTGAGTGAAGGGGATCGTGTTGGGGTGAAGTTAGCAGGTGTATGGTAAGCTCCATGGGGAGGAGTTGGGGGGAGAAAAATTAGAGATAACAATAAGATTGTTGTCGTTTTCTTTTCTATCTATAGATAAAAATATATATTTAGCATATAGGTTACTCACTGGGCTGCCAATCACAAGGTCAGCAGTTTGAAGTCACTAGTTGCTCCCAGGGGGAAAGATGGGGCTTTCTATTCGCATAAAGAGCCCTTTGTCTTGGGAATCCACAGGAGCTGTTCTTCTCTGCCTCATAGGATCAGGTGAGTTGCCATCGACTTGATGCCAGTGAGTCTTTAGAAGGTTGTACCTGGGTGGTGCAGTGGTTACTCCTTGGGCTGCTAACTGCAAGGTCAGTAATTCAAAACCGCTAGCTGCTCCTTAGGAGAGAGACGAGGCTTTCTAATGCCATAAAGAGTTACAGTGTTGACAACCCACAGGGGCAGGTCTGCCCCGTCCCAAGGGGGCGCTGTGAGTCAGAATGGATCTCCTTGCACCGCACAGTGGCTTATTATTTTCATTCAGTGATGTTGCTCGAAGTTTCTGTGCTACTTCCCTATAGGTGAATAGGTAGGTGGCTTTCAAAGTTTTATTACACAGCATGGTGTGATTTATTGTAAAAAAAAAATGAAGTGATGAATGCCTTTGCTCCGAGAGCTTTATGTCTAACTTCAGAGATAAATAGCCTCATGTGGAATTACTAGGCCAGGAGGTATGGGCATTTTTAAAGGGTTTTCATGCATTTTTACCAAGCTACTTTCCATTATGGTTATTCTCAATCTATACTTTCACCAAAGGGGTTGCCTTAGCCTTCGTCTATAATGAATCAATGTAATTCCCAAAACAGGCCTCCCTTGCCACGTTAACAACAACAAAAAAAAAGCTTCCTGTTTTTGTTTTCATTTTCAGGGCTAGTCATGAGATGCAATATTTGGCCAGATGTCATTTATTTGTATTTACATTTTGGAAACCTTTTAAGTCTTGCTTTGGGCTGCTAACTACAAGGTTGGCGGTTTGAAATCATCAACCCCTGTGTGGGATAAAGAAGAGACTTCCTACTCCAGAAAAGAGTTACACCAGCACTCCTTTTCCAGAGGGCAGCTCATCTTTTCATTGTAATAACTTTTTTTTTTTTTTTTTTTTTGGCGTGGAAAGGAGCTAGCAGCTTCTGCATTGGGCTGTTAACCACAAGGCCGGCGGTTTGAAACCACCAGCTGCTCCCTTGGGAGAAAAACGAGGCTGTCTACTCTGGCAAGAGTTACAGCCTGGGAACACCACATGGGGCCATTCTGCCTTGTCCTAGACCGGGATGCTATGCGTCAGGACTGATTCAACGGCACTAAGTTCGTCTCTGTGGAGGATGGGATAGATAGGTTTTATATGTCCACAAAATATTCAATTTTACAGTGGCTTTATTAGCGGTTTTTTGACATTTAAGTTTTAAGGCGTCGTCGTATTTTTTGGTGGGTGAAATTTGAGGCCTTCCATGGAGCTCTTCCACTTGTTTTATAGTCTTTTCAGCTCTACATGTTGAGAAATGCAGCCTTTACCAGTGACTTGTGAGCCTCATTTATCAACCCCCCACTTGTTGACGTGTACAAAGAAGGATCATTTCCCAAGTTGTCTTTTCTGTTCCAGTATCATTTTTGTAGTAAAATTACGATCATGTTGTAGTCATTGTGTGATCCTATTATTTGCTGCCAATTTTCCTCCTTCCTTACTGTTAAAGAACTTAAAAAAAAAAAAAAAGATGTTTATGGCGATCCTTTTCATGCTCTGGAGTTCACCATTGGGCTCGTTTCTCAAAGACCAGTACCATTTCCCAAGGAAATGTAGGCAGATGATATTCGGAGGTGTTGTCTTCCCTGATTGACTTCTTTGCCTTGTATACCGCTTAACTATAGAATTCCTATGTCCAAGTTGTTCCCCTGAAAGTTCTGGTTATAGGTTCATTTAGTACTATTACACATTAGTTAGGTTTATCGTCTGTATGTCCATCTGTCTCTACATCCATCCATTTGTCCATCCATTTGTCCATCCATCCATCCCCCCACCCCCCCACCCATGCAGGATCATCTATGTATTTTGCTAGACCCTTTGTTCAATAGTTTCAAGATGGCGGAAGCAACACATTAAACCAAGCACAAGGCCTTTCCGTGCTTAAGACCCTATATGATGGGATAGGTCCTGGGTCCCTTAAGTTAGTCTTACACCCATCTGTTCTGTGGACACTTAACCAGCACCCACTATGGGCTTTGTGCTTTGAGGAAAAGATCCCTCAAGATATTCCTAGTGTGGGAGACACAGACAAGACAGCCACAGCACGAGATTGTAAATAACACCCTCTTCTCACTTACTGACATGGTGAGGCTCCAAAGACCAGGTCATTATGTGGACATCAGCATGATGTGAAAATGGAGGGTGATCACATCAGATGGAAAAAAAAAGGAGGATGATATGACTACATCATTACCAAACTGCCAGATCATATCATTATCTCACTTCTAAAATGCTGGGAATCAGGGCTCAGGCAAATTGACACGGAACCTTGACCATCAGAGCGGGGCCTTCTCTGACTTGGAACCTCATCATTCCTTCCTGCTAGGTGTGTGTTGTTAAGAAGGGAAATATGATGGTACATTTTTAAGTCCTCGTGCTGTGAAATGTTAGATAATGAGTAGTCGCTAAGTGAGGAGAGGTGTTCGTGGTGGACGTCTGCACAGGGCATTGTGGCTGTCCTGAGAGGAGGAAGTAGTCCACCAGGCTGTGCGGACCCAGAAGCCTTCCCCCAGGAAGTGTGCTACAGAACCATACTGGGCAGCATAGACACAGACAACCTCCAAACAACACAAAAACCAAGGGTGGAAGCACGGAGGCTAGTTAGGAGGCTGAACAAGCATCCAACCTAGGCTCTGGACCCACAGGGTAGCAGTGAAGGTGGTGAGAGAGGGCTCGGGTTCTGGACATATTCTGAATTGTTGATGAAACACATATGAGGTGAGAGAGACATCAAGGATGACTCCCAGGTCTTATACGATCAGTTGGAAGAGTGGTGTTGTCAATTACCAAGGTGGGGATATTCGGGAGGGGGGGTAGATAGATACACATTGGACACTTAGCATTTAAGGTACCTGTGAAATAGCCAGGCAGAGATGTTGGGTGTGCAGTTGGAATTGAACTTGAGCCAAGAGGGAGGTGAGTGGGAAGGTAGAGACTTGGTCAGTGAGGTTGTTGGAGAAGACAAGCTAAAAATAGATGCGATCAATCAAGTTTAAGGTGTTCTTGGTGGCTGCTTGGATATGGAGGAAAGTTGGGAAATGAAACTGACCTTTAAAGCCCTCTTGTCTCACAAACAGGTTTTAGGCTTTGGAAGCAGTGCTAGAGTAATTGATTAGGGTATGTATCAACTAAGGTAGGTGACGATTCTCAGTGGGTTGGCAGATCATATGTAGTCAGCCTCCAGGTTGCGATCTGATGTGAATAATCAATCAGGTGAAAGAGACATTTCGTTGTGGGAGGTGGCCTGTATCCAATCTCTACGGATGCTCCAGCATAGCTTGCCCTCTCTAGATTCTGACTGACTCATCATTCCTAATCGCTGATTCTTGTGAGCCAGCAGCCTGTGATCAGGCCTGCAAACTCTCAGGATTCATCAGCTTTCATGGCATTGTCAAGCAGACAGCTGTGGGACTCGCTAATCTTTATCCTTTTGTTAGCCATTTCCTTGACTTGAGTCTCTCTTCGTATGTATCTTTTCAGTCCCTGAAGGAGACGCTATGCTTTCTAAGGGAGAGGGCCCATGAGAAAGAAGACCCTCAAGGAGATGGGTTGATACAGTGACTTAAACAGTGAACTCGGAGGGTGGTGCCCAGCAGGGCTGGGCTTCATTCTGTTGTCCATAGGGTCTCTGTGTCTGTCCGGATGGACTAGAGAAACACACTCGAAGACCCTCCTGTGTGTATAAGAGAGAGTTTTATATCAAAGAGCAATTGTACATTAAGAAAACATTCCAGTCCAGGTCAAGTCCACTTACTCGCTTTTAGCCCATATGATGATACAAGTATATAAATTTCAGATCAAGTTTGTAAGTCCGATATTACCCCATAAGTCCATACTAGTCCATATTATTTCCTCCTCAGACTCATGAAACACTGCACTGGCACCGAGTGCAGGAAGCTCAAAGCACAGTGGGTGGAAAGTCTGGTGAATCCAGGGGCAGTGGAAGCATCTCGTCATTGACATGGTTCTCCACATGGCTCCTCCAGTTCCAAGGCTCTGGCTTCCATCAGTCTGTCTCTATGTGGCTTGTCAGCAGGATTGTCTCTCAGGAGAGAGAGAGAGAGAGAGAGATCTCCAAATGAGGTCATCGAGCAGTGATGTGATTGACAGGCTACACTCCAGCCCTTCACTCTTAATAGTCTCAAGTTGACAACAGATGATGCAACCACTACAGTCACTATGAATCTGAACTGATTCCAGGCACCTAACAAGACCACCCACCATTGCAACAATACATGGTTCTCTGGTTTTGCTACTCTGTAGCACCCAACCTAGGACAGTGTCATAGCTTTTGTTCCTTTTTGGAACAAGCTAGCCTTGGAAGTATTTCTTCTAGTTTGAATTCCTGTGGAAGAAGACGAGGGTGATCTCTCAATATTTATTTTTATGATGAGAGAATGTGCTGCCACTTAAATGTTGCATTATTAATGACAAAGGAGGAAATGACTTCTTCCAGAAAGACCAATCCTGAAGGCCCATTAGGGTTGAGGCCAGGTGGTTAATTACCTCTCTCAGAGGAAATAAAAGCCACAAACTCTCTGCCCTCGAGTCCATTTCAACTCACAGCCACCCCAGAGGACACAGTAGAACTGCCCCCTGTGGGCTCCTGAGACCGTCACTCTTTATGGGAGTCACAAGTCCTGTCTTTCTCCCACGGGGAGACTGGTGGTTCCAAACTACTGACCTTGTGGTTCACAGCCTCGAGTGTAAGTGCTACACTCCCCGAGCTTTCAGAGGAAGGCCCTGAGACTTAAAACAGATGAGGAGGGGGCCAGGGGCCATGATGGCCCTGCGGGATGAATCAAGGCTGAATTTAGAAGGAAGTCCAGCGGTGTTTGCTTATTGCCCTCTGCACAGCGTGGCATCTCACGAACGCATGGGGTACTGCCGTCCATGTTAGTGACTCTTTTGCAGAAATCCAAAAGCGTTTTGAAGACCACCTCACATCAGGGAGAAGGATGACACTGGTCACTCTAGAACCAGTGGACTTTGGGCTGGAAGAGAACCTTCTTAAGATCCAGAGACGAGCCGGTCAAGTCCCAGGCTGTTTTGATCTGAGCTTGGGAGAGAATTCTACCAGTGTCTGGGTGTCCATCCACCGGGGATGGGAGTGGTCCCTTTCCAAATCTGGAGGGATTTCCATGGAGAAGGGACATTTTGGGAGAAGCCATTGTTGTGGAGTGGATTTTGACTCCGCGTGACCCTAGAAGAGCAAGGAAGAGCTAACTCTTGGTATTTCGGAGCTTGAGTCTACAGAAGCAGCCACCCTCACCTGTCTCCCAGGAAGCAGCTGGTAGGTTTGAACCACTGGCTTTGAGGTTAATAGCCAGGTGCTTAACCCACCAAGGCCACATCTTGGAGAAGCACATTTCCACGGGACGGGCAGTGTGCAGTGTGTCTCAGACCATGGGGATCAAGAAAAGAGCACACATGATCTTCAACAAGGAGGAGAACTGGTGAGCAAAAGAGACAAAGTTTTTTTTATCATCATCTCACGTTTCACCATTTAAAAATATTATTTTAGCATGGTAAAACCATACAGACAGTGCAGGCCATCGCAACCGTTTCTCCCCAGCCAATTCAGGAGAGACGAGTCCCCGGAGGAAGACATTGCGCTCGGTCAAGCTCCGGTCATCTGCAGAAGAGAGGGATTCACACAGGGGCTGCAGCAGGGGGCTCAGTTCCAGCCACGATGGTGGCGCAGGACTGGCCTGTGGTATACAGGGTGGCGATGAGGCAGAACAAAGAGCCCTGGTGACATCAAGTACTGGGTGATGCGCTGGGCTGCGAACTTCAGAGTCACCAGTTCGAACCCGCTCCTTGGGAGAAAAAGGAGACTTTCTGCTCCCATAAAGAGAGGCAGCCCGGGAAACCAAAGGGGTCAATTCTACTCCATCAGGTGGTTCTGCCCTGTCACGTAGGGTCATCATGAGTCAGAATCCACTCAGTGATCACACACACACAGACACACACATACTTCCGTGCCATTACGTTCTTTAAATGATGTGTATTCATTCTCATTCTGTTTCCCCAGACCACCCCACCACCTTGAACATAAACTCAGCCTAACCACCGTCACTTCCCTCCCCTGGTGATCCCTTCTAATCTTGGATTTCTTCATCTTCCATTTGCTTATGTTGTTCGAGTGAGAACATACCAGCCGTTCACTTTCAAAGAAGAGGCTGCCGCTGTCTGAAGGTGCCTCCCTGGCTTCCGAAACCTCATCTTTCTTTTCCGAGGAGCGATTTAAATATTGTATAGCTCATTTATAATTGAATAAAAGTGTGGTGACTCTTCACAGCTTTGCAAGGCTTTCTCTCCAGCCCCCACCCCCCAAAAAAGGCTGTTTTGTGTTCTTTTCCCCAAACAAACAGGCATTTGCATAAGAAATCAGGAGCCTGTGAAAGGAATCAATAAAATTAGCCCAGAATTGCATTTCACACTTAGGATGCCTTCCACGTCCCCATTAGGGGAGGTATGGATCAGCACAGATTGGCTCAGAGAGAAGCAGAGGCTCGTAAAAGAGTGACCTACTTCGAGAAGATGAATATTTAAACTAAGAGGAGCTTTAAAAATAATTTGTTTTACATTGACGGACCAAAGCTCAAAATAACAGTGAGGCCTAAAGGGAAAAAAAAAAAAAAGATAGGATTTCAAGGATTGGGAAGGGCTATGCTGTTGGTGGGTTGGGGCCAGTCCTCAGGGGACTAGAGGAAACAAGGGATTCGGTGGTCTCAAGGCCTGGGTTCGAGTTCTGAAACAGCTACGCAGTTCCCTGGAAGTATACGTTTCGGCGCCAACTCTTAAAAAGACCATCTGGGATTTTATTTTGTTTATTTGTTATTTTTTTTTGCATTGCAGATGAAATCCACCTTACTTAATTTTACTGTTGAAATTCAACCTGCTTTATCTCTTTGAACAGAGTCCCTGGGAAGCATGCAGGATTAACACACTGCTGGGTTTAAGTCCTGATCCACCTGACTCACACACAGCCCACACTCTTCTGCCACTGGAGACTCCTGTGCTGCTAGGATGCTGGAGAGATTCCTACAGATTCCTATCCCAGCCTGCCTTAGAACAGGAATAAAGGCCTGGCTATCTACGGAAACTCAGCTATGACTCTCAGTGATCTGGTCTGCATCTGATCAGGGGGCATCCACAGGAGTGGGCATTGTTTCCTTCACAGGGGGCTCAAGGGTAAGGTTCCTGCCCCCCAGACTCCCTCGATTCTGACACATGGGACCCTGCAGGGCAGGGTAGAATGGCCCCTTCTGGGTCTGTGAAGCTCTCATTCTATACAAGCGTCCTGGGGGCAGAGTGGGTTACATGCTAGGCTGCTGTCCACAGCCGTTCAAAACCACCAGCTGCTTCCCGGGAGAAAGACGAGGCTTTTTGCTTCAGTCAAGGGTCACAGCCTCGGAAACCCCCAGGGGCGGTTCTACTGTGTCCAGTAGGAGTTGGGTCCGACTCAAGGGCAGTGAGCTTGATTCTTGAGTCCTGAGCAGTGTCTCATCATTGGCCGTACTTTCTCTTTGCCTTGAGGACTGCTTTTGTTCATCTCCTTGTGTGCTTCTTAGCTCGCTGTCTGTGAGCCTTCCTGGATGGCCACGACCTGGCCCACTGAGCAAATATTTCCTTATGAGTTTTGAGAGCTCTTTACACATTCGGGACGAAGGTGCCTTATCACAGGTGTACCTGCAAAGTATTTTAGGTTCAATCTCTGCTTGTATTTTTTTTTATTTCCTGAATAGTGTATCATTGGAGCATTTAAAAATTTGATAACATCCACTTCATCAACTTACTCTTTGGTGAATTGTGCTTTTGGTAAGAATACTTGACAAGTGTTTATAAAGTGTCAGGTTTTCCACATAGTTGGTTGTTTTGTTTGGAGCTCACAGGAACCCTGGTGGCGTGGGGAGCTCAGATTGGACTGGTCTTCAGGGGATGGCAATTTGAAATCATAAGTGTCTCCTTGGAACAAAGATGAGGCTTCTTACTCCCATAAAGAATGACAGTCTAGGGGCTGAGCCCCGGTGGCATAGTGGTTGTGTGTGGGACTGCGGCCCACTGTGTTGGCGGTTCAATTCCAGCAGCAGCTCTCCAAGAACGACAGTCTGGCAAACTGGGTGCCCACACAGATGTGAGGAAAACAGATGGCGCCTGGCTATTAAAAGAGCTAGCCTTAACCTATGTATAAATATACTGGATACAACTGATGTATGAAATATTATAAGGGCTGCAGTAAAATGACATAAAAACCACCAAATGAGGTAGTGTCTGGGGTCTTCAAAGCTTGAAGCCAAACAAGTAGCCACCAAGCAGAGAAGCAGCAAAGCCCAGATAGGAAAAGCACACCAGCCTGTATGGGCATGAGGTGCTGATGGGAGCAGACATCAAATGTTGAGAAAATAAACACCCTCATTGAGATGCTGGAGAGGGGTCAAGGTCGATATCCAGAGCCCACCTGTGAATAATTGGACGTTCCCTCGCAGTGGGGCTGCATGGAAGAGAAAACGCATTCAGGGGGGCAGTTTAGGGCCAACAAAACACAAAACACTCTTCTAGTTTTTTAATCTTTCCTCCCCCCACAGCCCTACCTTGCAAATCCTGCTAGACTGGTAAACACACAGCGGCACAACCAAGAGCTTTCAATATATGGAATTCAGGAAAGACAAATCCCCTCAGAATCAGTAGTGGAAGTAACAATTCCAGGAAGGGAGAGAAAAGGGAGTGACAGGTAGCAATGGGGGGAGGGGGGGTGAATACCAGGACAGTAGGTGAAGGGATTAGAATGGGTGGTATAAAGCATGTACAAATAATAATGATAAATACATTATATATTAAGGGTTTGCAAGGGTGGCAGGGAGGGGAAGGGAGAGAAGAAAGAGAGGAGCTGAGATCAGAGGGTTCAAAAAAAAAGATAATGTTTAGAAATTGTTGACGTCAACAATTGCACATGTCCACTTGATAGAATGAACGTATGGATTGTTATGTGTAATAACCCTCAACAAAATGATTGATCAAGAAGGAAGAAGAATTAGAGCCCGGGAAACTCACCTGAGGCAGCTCCACTCTGTCCTGTGGGGTCACTGTGAGTCAGAATCAATTTAATAACAGTGGGTTTTATGTGACAATCTGTGGGGGATCCAGATTGTCCCTTCTTTCCCACATGTTGGAGAGCTGGGCTGGGGGAAAAGAGTTTCCTTTATGAACAGAATTGCTTCTGTTCCTTTGTTGAGAATCGGTTGTTCATTTTTGTTCATATCTGGACTCCCCATTCTGTTCAGCGGATATACCTGCCCATCTTTATACCACACTGTCTGAAGTCAAATTATGCTAGTTTTCCAATTCTCTGGATTTTAAAAGTTGTTTGACTTACTCCTTCACATTTTATATGAAGTTTTAGAAACAGTTCTATTTTTTTCATCACCATTACTCTCTCCCCCCCCCCAAACAAAAAAACCCACTCCAGTTAATCTATAGACCACTTAGGAAATTTGATGTCTTAACAGTATCAAGTCTTTCAATCCATTAATGCAGTTTTATCTCTACTTACCTAGATCTTTAAAATATATCTCCCAGAGATGCTTTAAACATTCAGTGTGCCAGTCTTCGGTGTCTTTTGCTGTACTTATCCATTGACAATTTGTATTTTTGAAGGTATTGTAAATGGTATTTTAAAAAATGTTCGGTGTATAGTAGTTTATTGTGTGTAGAAATGCAAAGACGTTTACATACTGCAACCTTGTTTTCACGTTGAGTGTTGATCCCTTTTGGTAGAGCCCATCAGATTTTCCATACAGAGATTCATATCTGTGACTCAAAACAGCCTCGTTTCTTCCTTTCCAATCTGGACACCCTTTCTTTCTTTTTCTTGTATGATTGCAATGACTAGAACGCCCAGTACAATGTTGCTCAGCTGCGGTGAGGGCAAACATCTCCATTCTCAGTCTTGGGCAAAAACACTCAGTGTCTCCTCAGGAGAGTGTGATGTTTACTGTAGGTGCCTGAGTAGTTCGTTGGCTTTGTTAGTAGGTTGAGACAGTTTTGCTTTCTTTATTGGTACTGGATGTTGGATTTTTGTGCATCTACTGAAATGATGACATGATTTTTTTCCCTTGTACTTCATTCATTTATTTTGAAAGTGAAACCAACTTTATATTCCTAGGGCACAAACCTTGGATTAGGATGTTTGTTTTCATGGAAATTCTTGTTAAAATTTGATTGGCCAACATGTTGTTGAGGCTCTCTACATCCTTGCCCGCGCCACTTGTTTTTTTTACCAAGTGGTTTATTAGAGAGTTCATGTCCCAAGGATGCCCTTTTGAGGACTAAAGTGCTGCCACTCCAAGCTCTGTATGTCCAGTCGCCTCATCGACCTGTGAAAGATGTACCTTAAGGAAGATCCAAGAAGAATCGATGCCTTTGAATGGTGGTGTTGGCCAAGGTCGCTGCAGCTACTGTAGACAGCCAGAAGCACGGACACATCTTGGGACCAGGCCTGAAAGACAAATCCTGGATGAAAAACAGTCATAATACTCCTTGGGAGTGAGGATGGGGAGACTTGCTCTCACGGGCTCTGGACCTGTGGTCAGGAGAGACCGGTTCCTGGAAGAGGCCAGGCATGAGGCTTGGTAAAGTCGAGTCAGCGAAGAATAAAAAGTAAGGCCACCCGGGAGCTGGATGGACACCGCGGCCATGGCGAGAAGCTCACGCAGAAGAATGCGTGGGAGGATGGTGCGGGGCGAGGCCATGTTTGGTTCCGCTGCACGGAGTAGGTTGTTGTGGGTCAGAACCAACTGGACCAGCACTTCACAGTCTCACCTTTGCGCCTGGCTCCTCAACTCTGCTCCATGAGCAGAAGTTCTGGCTATTCTCCAGTCCCTTTCCTTTCGCTCCAACTCCTACTGCTTTGCCCCATCTCAGAACGTGTGAATTATCACGATTCGTTATGTTTTAATTGTCTCTCTTGCCTGTTTGCCTGCAGACATTTTAAGGTGATGGATGGGCCTCCTTTATGTCCCTGCTATCTTAAGTCAATGTTTCTGTAATGAATGAGTCTGCGTGGATGCTCTCTTGTGTTTACATAAGAATATAGGAGAGGTGGTGCCTCCTCTCCTCCCCCAAGGAAATTGATCAAAAAGAGGATAGAGGTTCTGCTTGGAAGCACTCACTTAGGTCTTCCGCAAAAGTGAATTTTCAAAGAGCAGGGGCCTGCAGCCACGAGGTCTGAAGCCTGGCAGGACCCACTTATCAGGAAGAGCCATAATAGCCCACACCGCAGATTTTTTAGTACGGCATGGCTTTGTGGAAGCTGGGTCTTTTTATTTATGCAAGTTCGGACATTCGTAAGCCGGGGACAGCCTGTAATTATTTCCACAAGAGGATGGAAGTCTCATTAGGGCGCTTCAATTTTCAGGTATTTGCCAGTTACTAATTTGGGAAGAGGGTTTGCTCATTATTACTGCAGCAGTACCGTGCGGGCAGGAGGCAGGCTGATGTCTCCCTGGGGTGAGCCGTGCTGATGCTTGACACCCCGTCTTCCATGGAGTGCCCTGAGTGGCACCAAAGGATGGTCTTTGAGGGGTGGGGGTGGGGGTGGGGATTCTGATGTTGTTGTGCTATTTACCTTATTTGGAAAAGATAAAAATGGATCTAGGCTGTTGCCCTACACGGCCCTGGTGGTTTAATGGTTGCGTGTTGGGCTGCTAGCTGAGAGGTCAACAGCTCAAAACCACCCACTGCTCCTTGGGAGAAAGATCGAGTTTTCTACTCCCATCCAGAGTCCCAGTCTCAGGGGCCCACAGGGGCAGTTCTACCCTGTCTTACCGGTCACTGTGAGCTGCAGTTGACTCTGGCAGGAGGATGTTGCCAAAGACAATAGGAATTGCTTGTGCAGGCAGCGTGGTTGAAAGGGGGAAGTGGCTTCCCGTGTCGCCTGCCTGCCCTAGGGGAGCTGCTGGGGATGAAAGAGTTCTTCCTTAATCATTGTCATCGGCTCCCATTCATCGGGAGGCATGTGGCGATCAAGCTGCTGGAACGATGCCCAATCAGTTTCTAGAGCATTCTCCTGGCCTTTTTTTTTTTTTTTTAAACAAGCGTTTCCATGGGATTTTAATTCACTGGCAGGTTACTCTCTGTCTGCCCACCCTGTCCATGCTCTGGATCGATGCTCAGGGCTCCTGGGGGAGCTAATGCCAGGATGATTCTGTGGAAGGGGTTGGAGGGACATGGTTGTGGTTCGGTGCTGAGTGGGAGGCCTCAGAGCTGAATGAACCACTTCTCAGCTCTACCTCACAACTGTTTTTCTCTGCCACCCCATGGTGGCAGCCCATGCCAGTCCTCCGCCTCCTTCCTCTTTTTCACGGACTCGCTACCAAACATGTTCCTCTCAGGTGACCAGACCGGAGTGTACAAGATGACATCTTGCCATCCTGAATGCATTTTGTCCACAACCACGTAGAACATAAGGCTGGAGGAGCCTTGGTGATGTCTTGAGTTGTGTGTTGGGTTGCTGACTGCTACGTTGTCGGTTCAAAACCATCAGCTGCCAAATGGGAGAAAGAAGAGGCTTGTAATCCTGTGAAGAGTTGCAGTCTCAGAAACCCCCAGAGGCCTTTGCTCTGCCCCAAAGGATCACTACATGTCAGAACCGATTCGATGATACTGATGTTTTAAAAGTACTTTTATTGGGGGCTCTTCCATCTCTTAGCACCATCCATACAGCCCTCCAATGTGTCAGATACATTTGCACATATGCCGCCATCATCACTGGAGAGGCAGAAGGCGTTTTTGTTCATCAGGACAGGTTGAGGAATGATGTCAAGAGCCTTTGTGATGCTCATTGGCTTCAAGGTCCTTGGCTAAACCTAAAGGCAGTGTTTGGGCACCATCTTGGACTGCTTTTTAGTAAGGAAGAACCCGATCAGATTCAAGTCTTCCCGAGTGGATGGGCCAGACTATGTCCCCACTCACCCATTTTCCACAGTGCCCTGGCACAAAATAAACCAAAGACATTGTTATTGAGTTAATTCCTGCTCACCGTGACCCTATATAGGAAGAAAGCCTCTTTATCTCTTAGAGTTCCTGATGACTCTGAACCACTGACCCTGTGGTCAGTGGTCCAACCCTTGCCCAACAGGGCCACCCCGGCTCCTTCCAACCCCTTTGGTGCTGGTGGAGTTAGGTGCCATCCGGCAGTAGGCACGGCAGAAGGATGCACAGCCCGGCCCAGGTGCCATCCCGACAGTGTCCCCGAGTCCACTGTTGCAACTACGGGGTCAGCCCGTCACACGAGGGCCTTTCCCTCTCTCCTGGACCAAGCACGATGTCCTTCTCCAGGGACAGGTCTCTTCCGACAACAGGTCCAAAGTACACATGACAAAACCTTGCCATCCTCGCCTCTAAGGAGCATGCTGGCTGAACTTCTAGCATCTAACAGCGGCGTGATAAATGCGTGCAGAATCGCCAGCTCCCATACCTTGGGATTGTATTCATGCTTGGGGTTTCTTAATCAATGGCTTTGGGATGTGTCTGCATCCTTCCCTATCATCTGTCTATCATTACTTATCTATCTGCTTATCTACTCCCAAGCCTGCCCCCCCCCCCTTTCAAAACCCCACTCCCATCCCATTGACTCTGATCCTGGTGATTCTATAGGACAGTAGAACGGCCCCTGTGGGTTTCCCAAGACTGGAAGTCTCTCCTTGACAGAGCTGCCAGTGGGTCCAAAATGCCACCCTTACCACCCCGCATATGCCACTCAGGCTTCCCATTGCCCGACCCACCTACTTAAATACCGATTTATTCACAATCCACTTTATCCGCATCCTGCTGAGAGAAGGAGGAGGAAGGAGGACTGTGGCAGTCCTGTACTCGTGTGTCAGTTTCATGGGTGAGAGTGTAGGGGTGGAGTCTAGGCTGTCAATCTGGAGATAGCCCATGGGGCCAAAGAAGCCACAGAGAGACACCTGCTAGCACTGAGATGCTCCTACCACCAGTGGATACTGCTGATGGACCCTGAGCCCTGGAAATGAGCCATAGGGAGACCCCTGCTAGCACCAGGATGCTTCAACTGCATGTGCTTCATGAGTTGGAAGGAGACTTTATAGACTGGCACCGAACATATGGGTTAATATCATTTATGACCTTGGACTGGGTTGGGATGCTTTCTCAGCGTTCCATTCCACTTGTATATAAACCTTTCCCTTATATCCATATGCATGTTTATGAATTTATTTGCCTAGTCTACGCAGACTCACACAGACACCTTGGCTACAATCACGTGTGCATACGTCTGAGCAATTGTGAGGGTGACATAGGAGGGGGTGGTGTTTCTTCCTGTTGCACATGGGCGCTCTATGGGTCTGAGCCGACTCGGTGGGACCTCAGAACAGCAACAACATCTCACGGGGGTGAGATGATTCACCAGCGTGGTGCCTAGATTTTGGAAACTCACAGGCACAGATCTACCCTACCCTTTAGGGTACCCGTGAGGTGAAATCGACTCGATGGCAGGGAGTTTGGCTTTGGTTTTGGTTAGAAAGTAGAATTTTTACTCTTATCAGGAACCCTGAACTCCTGGAACTGTCTGAGGGAAGCTAGACTGACAGCCTGACAATCTACGGATCTGAGTAAAAGCCTTTGAAATGTGTTGGGAAGAGTTGTGTAGCCCTTGGAAGGTGCCACTAAAATTTGATACACACTGTGCGTGTTTACTTTTCTTGGGCTTAAGGTAAAACCAACTGCCAGAGGTCAAGTTTGTCCACCTCAAGATTTACACAGCCTTCCAAAATGCCTTCTCTAGTGGCTTTTAATATATGTGCACACACACTTAAACGCATCCTTTTCTTTCTTTTTCGGGAGATAGTCACTCTATCCTATTGATTTGAGCTCCCATCTGAGGTCGTCTTTCTCCTTCAGCCTGAGGGAGTGCCTTTAGCACTTACTGTAGTGCAGGTTAGGAAGTGCCTTGACTGCGTCGTGGTTCCTCATTGGGCTGGTAACTGCAGAGCCTGCAGTTCGAAGCTCCCAGCCACTCCACAGGACGACCCGGCTTTCTACTCTTGTAGAGTTCCAGTCTCAGAAGCTTACAAGGGCAGTTCTCCCCTGTCCTATGCGGTCACCATGACGTGGAATGCATTCAGTCGTGTTGAGATCGTGCAGATCTGGTTGTGCGAAAATCTCTCTTTTCTGTTTAGCCTTGAAGCATCTTCATTTGGTTTTCACTGTTGGAGGTTAGTTTCGCTGTATGTAGGTTTCTGAATTTGGTAGTTATAGTCGTGGCATGGTTTCATGTCACCTTGATAAATAGAGTGAAGGGGTGGAGTTTCACCTGCCAATCAGGGCACAACCTGATTGTGCCTCCTCGTGGGCCTGGCCTTCTCCTGAGGGTTCTGGGAAATTCCTCTCTTTCGCCCTGAAGGTGAACCACACACTCTCTCTGCCTTCTCTTTCCTGTTGACAAGTCCATGGAGCCGTGCTGATGGCAGCCAGAGCCTGGATAGGCACCCACGACCATTGGTTCCAGAAGACTTTGCAACCATGGGCCAATGATCTTCCTGCATTCTGCCTCATTGCATGTGACTGGGTGAGCCTGAAGAGTGATTTATGCACTAGGATTGGACTTCTGGGCTTGATCTGGACTGAGATGTTTTCTCAGCACACAATTGCTCTTGGACATAAAACTCTTTCATCTGCCTGATGAGTACCTCTGGATTTATTTCTCCAGTCTACGAGACCTAGCACCATAGTTTTTCATGTTTTTTGACAGAAATTCACCGTTACTTTTATTAATTATTTCCTTCCCTGTGATGCATCATTCTTCACTGGCTTGTTTCAAGATTTTTAACTTTCTGTTTCAGCACTTTTGTCTCATTGTGGTTTACTATTATCTCTTCTTTTTGAATTCCATCTGCAGGTATGCTGAGTGGCTTGATAGTCACCCCAAAGTCCCCTAGACTCTGCTTTTTTTTACTGTTTTTTTTTGTGTACTGTTTTTGATTTTCCTTCTGTTTTTCAGATCCAGAAATTTCATCACTTTTTATCTATACTCGATGATTCTTCAGCTGCAGCTCAATCTGTCATTAATCCCATATCAATTCTTTACTTTTTACTTCTAGATTTCTCCTAGAAATAAAACCATAGGTTTTATTTCTTGGCTGAGAATACCCATCTCCTCATTCATTGGGCATGTGTTTTCCTTACAGTGGCATATTTAAAGCTTGTGCCTGCCATTTGCAACATCTTTGGGCTGATCATTGCTGAATAATTTCCTATCTTGGCTGTGTATATATTCCAGATTCTTCACTTGTCTAGAGATGTTTGATCAGTTACTGGGTGTTGTAAAATAGATGTAGTAGAAACTCTGGATCTCCTTCTGAGTAGGATTCTGGTTCTAGTTACTTTCGCTGAACTTAGTAGCCCTTAGTACAAGAAGCCCTGCATCTTGAATCAAACAGCTGAAATCACCACTTAATTAATTCTTTTCTGCTTTCAACTGGCGCCTTCTCACCACCTCCTCTATGGTATTCTCATAATCAAGTGTCACATCATGGTCAGAGTGGATTTGATTGCATTGCAAAAAAAAAAAAAGAATATATTTTTCTTTTGGTCAGCTCCCTTTCTCTGCAACTCCCTCCCACCCAAGATTTTTCCTGTAACTTTCTGACTCTTCTGACAGCCCCCAACCTACCCTCTGAAACCTCAAGCCAGGCAAGGCCTTGACTTTTTGCAAGGATGCCCGTCCAAACCCATCAACTTCATTCAGACGCATAGTGACCCTGTTAGGGTTTCAGAGACTGCCTCTTTCTGGGAACAGACAGCCTCATCTTTCTCCATGGAGCTCCTGATTCCGCAGCACCACCAGGGCTCCTTGGCACCCTTTAGAAAACCAAACACCAACCTCACTTCCATTGAGTCAAGGCTGACTCATACTGACCCCATAGGACAGGGTAGAACTGTTCCCTTCTAAATATGTACAAATCAGGGGGTGTCCCCAGACAAGAGCTTGCTGCATACACAGATCTCACCCCTTAGCGTTGTCTTTCAAGGGAAAGCGTCTGTCCAGTTTGATGATTGAGTCACGTCACGCTGCCCAGTGCCTTTAAATAAGCTGGAGTGTTTTTTTTTGGTGTAGATTCTATCCTTGCCTTCAGTGGGAGGGTTAAAATCTAGTCAGCGAACTTTCTGATGGCCCTGAAAGACGGAGTTCAACAGTGAGACTGCCTTCCTCTTTTATCTTCCCGTCGTCCTGAGGTATGATTGACACGTGGTAAACGACCCACATGACAGTGCGCACTTTGATCCACTTGACGTCTGTCTGTTCATCGCCTTGAAATCATTGCCGCAGTCCCTATCGCAGTGAGCTGGGAGTTTTATGAAGAAATCGGGAATGGAGTGGTGGGTAATGGCTGCGTGTTGGGCTGTGATCTGAAAGAGCTGCAGTTCGAAACCCCCAGCAGATCCAAGGGAGAAAGAGGAAACTTTCTAGTCCCGTAAAGAACAGGCCTAGAAGCCTTTCTGCCCAGCCCAGTGACTCAAGGGCAGGGAGACTCTTGCATTTTACAGATGGCGCTCACATAGTCTTTATCTCAGCGTGGCCTGCTGCAGGTGAAAAACAGAAGTGACTGTTAAGTGGCCTGCCGATTTTGTTTCCTGAGACCACTCCACACTTGAGGAGACACAGTCACTAGTGGTCCTCATCTTGTGGACTTGACCTTACTCTCTTTAGGGAAGTGACATGGAGAGACGTGTGTGCAGAGGAGGCTCAGCAGGGATGGGTTGGTTGGGGGTAGAGACATTGGAAGGCAGGAAAAGTGGGCATTTAGATAGGGGCCACTAGGGAACCCCTATGGTATTTGGGCAGATGAGTGCCTGGCACACAGGGGCCAACTCACAAGGGAGAATGGAAGGGCTCATTCGGTATCTTAGCGTGTGTGTTAGTTTGGATAAGCTAGGGAAACAAATTCATAGACATTCATATATGTATAGGAGAGAGCTTTATATAAAGAGTAATTGTACAGTAAGAAAGAAGTCCAGATCAAGTCCATAAATCCGATACTAGCCCATATGTCCAGTACCACTCTATAAATTCCTCTTCCCATTCATTCAACACATGCAAGGAAGATCGCAGGTCAGTGGATGGAAAGTCTTGTGTATCAAATGGCAGTGGAAGCAGCTCAGTGTCGGTGTGGGTCTCCACGTGGCTCTTCTAGCTCCAAGGCTCTGGCTGCCATCAGCATAGCTCCACGTCAACAGGAATGTGTCTCAGGGTGTGTGTGTGTGTGTGTGTGTGTGTGTGTGTCCTGCCCCCAGGGAACTATTTGTCTCCTTGTCACCTCCCAATGAGGTCAACCAGCTAGACTCCACCCCTCCACAAGTTGACACCAGATTATGTAACATAGAGCGAGTATGGCTGTGATCAAGATGGAAAGGAACCTTCTTAGATACTGGAACCTTCTCACAGGAAGGACCGAGAGTGTCAGATCTAAGACACAGAAGAGAAAGAATTCCAGACATGCTTGCTTACTTCTGTTGCTGACATAGAAGTGCTCAATGAATGTTTAAAACAAAATGCTTGTTACTATTCTGACTCGTGGCAACTCCACCAGTGTCTGAGAAGAAGTGTGCTCCTCCCTAGGGTATCAGTGGTTGGTGGTCTAGAAGCCGATCACCATTTCTTTCTTCTAAGGTGTCTTTGGGTGAGTTCAAAAGCCCAGGCTTTAGGTCAACAGCTGAGCACAACCTTCCCGGTCCCCACTCTAAGCTTGATTCTTACTAACGCTGCTGAGGAATCAACAGCCACACTGTGTTAGATGGGGTTCTCTAGAGAAAGAAAACCAGGACACTAGTAATTATATATATATATATATATATATATATATATATATATATATATGTAATTATATATATATAAAAGATATCTAACTTACAAAACAAACAGTTAACTAATCTATAAAGCAGTGTGAATGAGTCAGTGCAACTCACTTGCATGAGACAGCTAATATACTGGCAGTCAGTCCTTTGAGTCTTGAGGGCTGCTGGGTGCAAGTCAGGGAAGCAGACAGACGAGTCCTCTGTAGGGAAACCCAGACAATCTGGCCACAGGCAGCAAACAGTAAGGCATGTCACCAACAGTCAGGTCACCAAGAGGATTTGACAGTCCCCCCTCTCAAGAGATGTATATTCCAGGAGCGTGGTAAAGCAGGGCTTGAAGAAACCTCAACTCACAGTGACACAGCCCATGGATTAGGCGTCTCATGGGTAGTGTAGCTTGGAGTTCAAGGCACAGGACAAACAAGAGCAAGAGAGAGAGAGAGAGAGAGAGTTGAGGCTTGCAGAGCTATTTATAACTCTGCCCTTCAATTAATCTCACATGTGTTCATTGGCCATATCGTCACAACAAACCTACCTATCTTCATTGGCCATGTTGGTACAACAAACCTACCCATCACACACACGTTTCACAGTTCCACGCCATCTCCAGAATCATATGTTGGAGCCTGTGGACGTAGCTATTGTGCCAGTCCACATAAGGGGCGGTCTCCACTTTACCGATTGGACAGTCCCTGCCACTAATGAGACCAGCTTGAGTTCCCCTTGCAGCCTCTTGAAATCAGTAGGCCCAGGTGGGCCCCCACCTTTCCAGATCTGACAAGTGCTGCCACTGGCTGGGGGTCTGCACTTAAGTCAGGAGCACATGCCAGAATGCTGCTGCCTGCCTTGATGGCGTAGTGGTGTGTGTGTGTTGGGCTGCTAACCATAAGGTCAGCAGTTCGAAGGCACCAGCTGCCTTCTTGGGAGAAAGATGAGACTCTTTGCTTTCCTGAAGATTGACAGACTCAGAAACCAGGGAGCAGCTCTCTCCTGGCTTCCAGGCTCACCATGAGTTGAAAGCTATCAATGGCAGTTATCTGGAACCTTATGTTTCTGAGCTAACGGAGGGAACCACACTGCTTTCTCTTGCCCCAGCTGTGGCCGACACGGGACTCAGGACCCCAGAGCATCTTGGGTTCCTTCTTGAGACATGACCTATGCTGCTGCTGGTTCTCAGAGCACACCAGGCATCTTCGCAGCTGTTCCAGCAGACCCTGTGTCCTGGATGGGCAGCTGACTGGCCCTGGCTCTGACTGGCAACAGCTTGGGGAGTCCCATGGGCCCGCAGCACAGTCATTAGCTAATGGGTGCCATTATGGCTTCATGTATCAGCAAGCAGGGCATCCCGGACGTCTGGCCAAATTGTCCAGGCTCTTCAGTGGGAATGCAGCGTAAGGACTGTTTGTCTGTGAATGAAGCACTTCATGTTGGGGGAGCTCTGTCGGTGGGACTCATCTCACAGAACTCCCTATCTTTTTCATGGGTGTTGGAGCCAGACTGTCAGAGTGATGGGGTTCAGCTTGCTTTCAGGGTTATGCCGGTACAAGGCAGAAGCTCTGCCTTTGAACCTCCCAGTGGCCTGACTGCTTCCTTCTTTTCTCCGGAAACGGAGCTTGAACGCAGGGGTCTCCATGCCAGGGGGACTCAGAACCAGCCCACCTGCCCAGCCCAGCTGTGCAGTTTAGGTCTTTGGTCCAGTCAGCTGGGTGTCGAATGGACCTGTGCTGGAAGAGCTGGCCCTATTTCGCAGACTCCTCTGCGTGGACTCTGGGAGACTTGTTTGGTTACCATGGGAGCAGGTGAAGTACGTGTCTCTCCCAGGGGCTGATGTCTTCTGTACCAAACTCCAAACTCCTTACCTTCACGTCCTTTCTGACTCACAGCGACCCCCGAGGGCAGAGTGAGGACGGTGGTATCTGGGGTTCTGAGACTGTAAATCTTTACCAGAGTAGAAAGCCTCACTTGTGTCCCGAGGAACAGCCAGGGACTCAAACTCCTGACCTTGTGTTGTGGTAAGCAGCCTCAGGCATGGCCCATGGCACCACAAGGTCTCCTCTGGTGCCTTTAATACCCCCAGTGACCAGATCAAACCAGACTCCCTGCCATCAAGTCAATGTGACCCATAGCCACCACCGCCCACCCCCCGTGGGTTTCCAAGACCATGACTGTTGATGGCAGCATAACGTCTAGTCTAACTCCCAAAGGAATGCTGGTGGTTTCAAACTGCCCAACATGTGGATTTCAGCCTAACACGTCACCACTACACCATCAGAACACTCTTCCCAGTGAAGTGCAAGGTCATGCCTTTGCTGTTCAGTTCTTCCTGGCAAGACTCTTGGTGATAGTGAGTAAATACCTTTGGTGGGTCTTGGTAGGCAGCACCAACCTCTTCCTCTTCCTGCCTGTTCACTCAGACGGCATGCATTTTACAAAGATGCCTCATGGGGGGTGGGGGTGGGGGTTTGAGGCTCTCTTAACCCACTGGTTCTCGACCTTCCTAAGGCCAAGACCCTTTCATTCATTTCCTCATGTGGTGGTGACCCCCAGCCATAAATCATTTTCATGGCTACTTCATCACTGTCATTTTGCTACCGTTATGGATCATCATGTAGATATCTGATAGACAGGATGTATTTTCATTGTTACAAATCGAACATCATTAAAACACAGCGATGAGTCACAGAGACAGTATGTGATTCTATATTGTGAACTCTTTATGTATAGACAAATCAATGAAATTGTGTCTTGAAGCGTGGTGTAGCATGGGTCTTTAATGCCTGGTACTTGTATGTGGGTGGACCAGTATGTGAGCAGATCCGCTTGGAGACAGAATTGTGTCTTGGTTCCTAAGACCATGGTCTTAGGCGACCCCTGTGAAAGGGTTGTTGGGCCCCCAAAGGGGTTGAGATCCACAGATTGAGAACTGCTGTCCTAACTTACTGCTGTTAAGTCAAAGCAGGTCAAGTGATGGTGTCCCTGTGTGCGTAAACCCTTACAACTGTGTGTCTCAGGCTGTCCTGTGACTGGTTTTCCTTCTGGGGCAATTCCTGGTGAGGTTGAACCTCCAACTTTGCTCTCCAGTTGCCCAGTGATTAACCATGTTCTCTACCCAGAGGCTCCCCAAGGACCTACTGGGGCCAAGGAGCCATCCTTTCCAGATGGTGGTCTCTAGGAGAGAGCTCTTGGTGGGTAACATGGGCAAGACTCTGAGGCCCAAGCCCCTTGAGAAAGAGCCTCAGGGTGCCAGGAGTCCAGAGCTCAGGATGCTCCTTGTCTTAGCACCATGCTGCAGCCTCTCCTCAGGAGGACCATGGATGGTGGTGAAGGACTCAGGCCCTTCCTCACCAGATGGCTTCCTCTTCTGTGGCTGGGCTCTGGGGTGCAGGAGGTGACTGACCCAGGGTACCCAGCCCCAGGACTCAGACCCGGAGAAGGTAGAGCCTCACCTACAGCCCATCTCCTCGCTGTCCCTTCACTCACACTCTCATTTGACTTTGGGGTAAAAATTTCCCCGGAAGCACTGGTGCTTCTGGGTCAGCATCCTCTCCCCATCCATGGGGGAGACTCCGCTTAGATTTCCTGGTCCACAGGCTCCATGCTGTGATGCCGGACCTGTCTCACAGAAGCCTGCTGACGGAGGAGCCCTGAAGAAAAGACTTGCCAACCCATGTCCGAAAATCAGCCCATGACACTGTCTTAGGGGTTCCCTGAGGGACTGCTCTGCACTTGGCCGCGGTCCAGGGTGGGTGACGTTGCAGAGGGCAGCTGAAGACCGTAGCACCCCTTTCGTGCCTCCAGCCCAGCTCTCTACAGGAGGTGCCCTTTGGGGTGAGGCATCCCCTCACCCTGATTAAAATGCCAACTCCCCCGGCCAGCTGCCAGACCGCCATCCAAACTTCTCAAGATTGAAGACCGTTAGTTACTGTCAGAGGGTCAGGGACCACCCCTCCCCACCTCCCTCCCCTGCCGTGTGCTGAGTGAGTTGACACGAACCAGAAATCTCTCATTTTTTAAAATCAAAGCTGCAGAATCTCCCAATCCTTAAAAGAAAAAAAAATCATTTCCCCCATTATTGCTGTTGGTATATTTCAGCAGTTCTCAACCTGTGTGCTGTGACCGCTTTAGGGGTCAAATGACCCTTTCACCAGATTCATCACAGTAGCAAAATTGCAGTGATGAGGTAGCCACGAAAATAATTTTATGGTTGGGTGGGGGGTCACCACCACATGAGGACCTGTATGAAAGGGTCATGGCCCTAGGAAAGTTGAGAACCACGGTTTACTTACTTGTTTTTGCTTCTGTCCTCTTCTTTCCCTTCCCCTGTCAGCTCCTCCCTTCCCCATAATCATGGAAGTTTATTTCTTTTGTTAGGAGTTCCCCCCTCGTTTTCTGTCTTTTCTAATATGGGTGTCCTGCAGTGCGTGTCTCTGTCAGATGGACTGACCTCATCCAGCACACGCTTTTCCTAACCCCCTCCATGTCACCAGGTCATAATTCTGCAGAGATGGCTACTTGCTGCGCAGTGTATGTGTGTGCACCAGGGTTTATGTGTCTGCTCCACCACAGAGGTGTCTTTCTGGGGTTTCCATCTTCCTGCTGTTAGGGCTAGTGCTTTAGCCCTACATTAGTGCCACACATGTACACGTGCACATACCGGTTTGAGTTTGGCTCCTCTTTCCTTAGGGTAGACACCAAGTAGCGAGATTGCTGACTCAGATTGGGCCGCTAACCTCAAGGTCAGCAGTTCAAAGCCGGTAGCCACACTAGGAATAAAGGTGAGGCTGTCTATTTTCACAAAGACTGAGAGCCTCAGAAACCCACAGGGGCCAGTTCTGCTTATGTCTTAGGGACACTATGAGGTGGAGTGGACCCGATGGCAGTGAGTTGGATTTTTGATTTGGGGGGAGCTTTATGTATGAAGGCGGGAGTCTCTGGATGGTGCCAACAGTCCACACACTCATCTGCTATTGGAAGGCCAGAGGTTGGAGTCTACCCAGAAGGGCCAAGGAAGAAAGGCCTGGTGATCTGCCTCCAGAACCCCAGGCATGGAAACCCTTGTGGGACACAGCTCTACCCTGACACATAGGGTCACAGGATGGGGAGTTGGCTTAGGGACCGAGGGTGGATGGGAAGCACCTGAGGTGTCCGTCCTGAGTGAACACTGCTCGACCCCCACCCCTGCCGTCGAGTTGGTTCCTGCTCATCATGACCGGCCATGGCATTTCTGAGCCTGCAAAGCCTCCTGGGAGCAGCCAGTTTCAGCTTTTTCCCAAGGTGTGACTGGTGGGATTGAACGGTGGTCAGCAGCCCAATGCCTATCAGGCAGTGCGACAGTAAAAGTTCATTGACCCTTTGGGTTGTTATTTTCATATGGAAGACCCTCCAGGGTAATTCTGAACCAACAGAGAGGCAGGCCACACTGGTGACTTCTATGCTATGGTCATAGGATCTGCCCAGTTTGGGATCTCTGACCATGGTAACCCACATAAAGTAGGGGTGTACATGCGTCTTCAGTCCTCCTTGCTTTTGAATGGATAGATTTTGCTCCCCTGTGCAGCTTTTTGTTTATTTTTGAGGTTTTTTTTGGTTCTTTTGGGGGGGGCATCACTGCCCTCTGGTGGTTGTGGGAGCTACCCAGCGCTGCTCCTGAGAGCCGCCGCTGGATTTGAACCGCCAAGCCCGCAGGCCACAGTCCCGCACTCAACCATGTACACCACGGGGGCTCAGCGCCCCCCCCCCCCATGCAGCTTTGTATGTTTTCTGGCCCATTTCCTTCTTACAGCACAGGGGTGAGGCGTCTTTTTTGTGCCAAAGGCCTTTTGGATATTTAGCACATCATCCTTACTGGTCAATCATTTAACAGATCCAGTCCTAATGTGATGCCTGGGACTGCTTCTCTTTGGTAGGGCCTGTGAGTCGAGAGTGGTGAGTTTTGGGACCTTGTGTGGCCTGTAGGCCTGGTGTTTCCTCACCCTTGATATAGACAACATATACATAGAAGCCCTGGTAGCTTGGTAGTGGTGATGTGTTGGCCTGCTAGTGCGAAGATCAGCAGTTCAAAACCTGTAGTGTCTCCTTGGGAGCAAGGTCAGGCTTTGTACTCTGGTAATGGGTGACAGTCTCAGAAACCCACAGGGGCAGTTCTATCTGACCCCATAGGCTTATTAGGGGTCAGGATTGACTCACCGGCAGTGAGTTCTTCTTTGACTACATGGACATACGTGTGCATGTGTGCGTTGTGGTAGTTACATAATCTGGTATCAACTACACAGTGAAAGGGTGGAGATGAGTCTGTTCCTCAGTTCGCAGCTGGTTTATGTCACCGAGGGGTGCTATGGAGATAAATAGCTCACTGGAGGCAGGGTGCGTGTCACTCCCCGTGAGACATGCCCGTTGACAGGCCACATGCAGCTATGCTGATGGCAGCCAGAGCCTTCGAGCTGGAGGAGCCACACATGGAGACCCGCGCCAGCGCTGAGATGCTCCCACGGCCACTGGATCCACAAGACTTTCTACCCGCTGGTCTGTGATCCTCCTGCATTCGGCATCCTCGCATGTGCTGCGTGAGTCTGAAAAGGAATTGATAGACCGGTCTCGGATATATGAGCTAATATCAGACTTATGGATTGGATCTCGACTGGGCTGGGATGTTTTCTCCATGTACAATTGCTCTTTTAGGAAAAGCTCTTTAGTATACACTTCGGGCACCTGTATATTTAGCGGTACGTTGTTCTGTCTCCTGGCGCCCCTATGCACAGGAGAACGTACCACCACCCAGCCTGTGCTTGGACCTGTTGTCTTCAGCCCTGTGTCCGTTTACCTCGTCTTGGGTGTCCCCCTCTTTTTCACTGCCCCGCTACTTTACCAAACACAGTGCCTTTCTTTCTCTAGGGACTAACCCCACCTGCTAGTGTGTGCACACATCCAAAGTCCGAGAGGGGAGGGTTCAGCAGGCTGCTGGCAGGGAGCATTTGGGCTGTGCTTCTTCCAGCACCAGTTTGACTCCTTCCTGGTGACGTGTTGCTATCACCGACCAGTATCTGGTCCCCAAGCTCTGCCACCACCCCTGAAGGGAACGCTGTGCCCACATGCCCCTTAAGCAGCCCCTCCCCATCCTGCTATCACCCCCAATAGCCTCCCCCTGCTTCCTTCCTCACCGGGTTTCCGTCTTCTGGACATTCCACATGAGTGGCGCTCCCCTGTAGGGAACACGTCATGCAACACACCATGCCTTCAAGGTTCTTCTGTAGGCTGGTTTCCTTCTGTGAGTGACCCTGCCAGAAGCTAACAACCAACTCGTCGTTCCTCTCCTCCCCACCCCACCCACCTCCACCGGCTCCTCTTCAGCAGAAGGCAATGCTAGTCCCCGTGGGTCAGCATCTGGGTTGTGGGATGCACATGGGACCACACGCACTGCTGGACTGGGCTGTTGCTGGTGGAACCATCATACATAAGCGTGCCCTCGTTTCCCGCTCACTCCGGCCCCAGCCCCAGCTGCTCAGGCCCTGTCTCCCATGGGTGGGTCCATCCCTCTGTTCTCCCTGCACCCCTCATGGGCCCTCCGTGTTCTTCCTGTTGCAGAGGAGGGTTGGGGTTGGGGTCGGGCAGCTGCAAGACCAGTTGCTATAGAGTCAACAGCCCCCCTTATGGTCACAGTGGAGCCAGTCAAGGATTGATTTTCCAGAAGGAGATCCCTAGCCTTCTTCAGAGATGGATTTGGTCCTTTAACCTTCCACCTGGCTGTGTGTGCCACCCAAGGACTCCAGCAGATGGAACAAGCCCATGGCGTTTGACCTTCAGCCACATGGCCAACCGGATCCCACTTCCGTTGGCCCAGGGCACCTTTGTGTGGTCAACCTCAGGATCAAGTTGGAGAAGGGGTGATTGATTGACCCCCGTTCTCATCAGAACATCCAGCTCAGTTCCCCAGCGACAGGCGATGTAGCTCTTGTCCTAACAGCACCCACATGGGGATTCTGGGATTGGAGCCTGAACCGGGAAGCCCAGCTGCCTGGGTGTTGGAGGTCAGTCCAGGTGCTAGAACAGAAATAGAGCGCTTTCCCCCAGGCAAGAAAGGCTCCTCTGCATGCAGCCTGGCAACCTTTCCCCTGGGGACACAAGTTGTGTTCTCCTTTATTTTCTCCCTTTCTCCCCAGAGGTAAAATACACAAGCAGACAGACTCTCTACCCACACGCCCATCCTTCCCTTCTGTACCCGCGGCATGGTTGTGTTTAAAAAGCCAAGCTTGGACCTCTCAGTGAGGGACCTTGATGGAGGGTCCACAGAAGCTGACTGGGCCCCGGGCACGGCACTCAAAGCCTTTGCCTCATTGCAGTTGTTTTCGTTGTCGATTCATGGCAACTTCACGCTCAGCTGAATGAAATGCTGTCGAGCCCCGCCCCTTCCCCCGTGGTTGGTTGTGGATCAGGCCATTGTGATTCATGGGGGTTTTCCTTGGCTGTTTGAGGGGAGTAGATTGCCAGGCCTTTCTTCCTCACCCATTGTAGCCAGGAAGCTCAGCATCAGCAACAGTTCAAGTCTCCACTGAGAGGTGGGCGGTGGCTACGCCTGAGGTACACTGAACCCAGGTCTTCTGTATGTACAGGTGAGCCGTCGCTGCCCATCCCCTGCACATCGTAGCACCACATAAACTCAGAGGAGTGGAGTGCATTCTGACGCAGGGTGACCACTGAAAAGTGTTGCAGGGTAGACTGGGCTCCATCAAGGAGACGTAGTGGTTATGCGTTGGGCTGCTAACTGCAAGGACAACAGTGTGACTCACCAGCCACTCCTCCGGAGAGAAGAGGCTTTCTACTCTCATAAAGAGCGGGGCGGTCTCAGAAAGTCCCAGGGGCAGGGCTACCCTGTCTGGCAGCGTCATTAGCAGTTGGAGTTGCCTAGGTGGCCGTGAGTTTGGGTGTATGACCTTTGGAAAGTAGATTGTCACAGCGTTGCCCTCAAGTCTTGGGAAACCAAACTAAAAGATCAGACCCGCTTCCCTCTGCTTGATTCCAGCTCCCAGGGACCCCGCAGAGGCCTTTCTGAGCCTGTACATCTTTATGGGAGCAGGCAGCCTCATCTTTCTTCCTCCAGGCAGTCAGTGGGCTTCAACCACCAACCTTGTGGTTATCAGTCCAGCCCTGACCCGTACTTTCACATGATTGACCCCGAGGGTCTTGGGTAAAGACCTTGAGAACCGGAACGGATTAGGGAGAGGTGGCTCCTGAGTTAGTTTTGCCCCATCATTTTGTTTTCAGAACATCCTCAATACGAATTGTTTTTCTAAACCTTTCTCCCCATTTCCTTTTCCCGCGATGGATTGGGCTTAAACATCAGTATCTACCCTGGCCTGCACATGGGTTGCAGTTGTCCCTGGCCACCTTGGAGCTGACAAAGCTCCTGATGAGTTGGCCTCCTTCGGCCATGAAGTTGGGAAATCCAGGCTTTGGAAACCACCCGGGGCCACTGGACAAGAGTGCTCCTCACCTCTAAGGGGGCCCCGAGGGAAAGAGTTCTTCTAAAGCGCTTCTTCTTTAAATGTAATCGTCCAACCACTCTCCTCTTGAAGTTGATTCTGACTCACGGTAACCCGGCAGAGTCAGATTGCATGGTGCTCCCTAGGGTTTTCCGTGGCTGACTTTGTGGAAGTCAATCATCAGGACTTTCTTCTCCCAAGGTGCCTCAGCGCAGACTCAAGTGCCCAAACCTCTGGGTAATGCCCTTGTGATGCTTCAAAAGTACATCTTGGTTGAGTGTGCTTTGATCCTGAATTAGAGCTTCAATCCTGAACACCCTATTTTCAGAAGGCCGTGGGTCACAGGGACAGCCCCAGAAATCCATTTACAGAGTCCTCACTCAGATTACGCCTCTATTGAATTTCTTCTGACCCTAACCGGCAGAGTGCAATTACCTCCACCCGCTTACCCAGCCCAGGGAGGGGCCGTCTCCCTCAGGGATCTGCTTGAACGTGTCTTTGATGGACACCACCTTCCCGGTGTCACCTAGGCCTGCGAGTCATGTCTTGACTGCCTCGCTCGGAAGGCTGTGTATCATTCTTGTAAGCTCTTCTCTCTCTCACATAACATATGTGTCCCAGGCATGGTGTTAGGTTTCTGGACCAGAATGCCTCGGTTCTTCCTTCCCGGCGCTAAAAGGATTCATGCAGCCAAAGCACGTGTGTAATCCAAGAGACCTTTTATGAGGAAATGGGAAGTTTCGGGCACAACAGTCTCTGAAAGCTCGCGCTGTTTCAGGAGGCTGTACAGGGCTGCATAGAGACCACTCAGCCCTATATAAAGAAAAAAAAAACACAGAAAGAAGACAGGAACAAGAGCATAAGACCACGCGTGCTTAACCAGTAAATCCCAGTGGCTAAGACAAAGGCTTGAGAGGCTGCTCGGGCCCCAGGGTCCAAGAGGTGTGTGTTTACCTGTAGGTGGGAGAGAGTCTAACCCTCTTGTCTGCCCAGCACGCCTGCAAGGGTGGCCTGCCTGTGGACTGCTTTTAGCAACTCTGGCTGAGAAGGTGTGGCTGAGGGTATTGGTCGAGTTTTGGGTGAGTTATTGGCTGAGTTTAGGCACACCTGGGTGATGCCATATTGCTGATGCCTAAGGTAGGCGTGCCCAGGTTGACTTCTGCTTGGGTGCTTGTGTGTGAGCATGTTCAAATTGGATTTCTTCTATAGGTGTCTAATGAGTGTCGGATTTATTTCCAACCCCTTTGTTGTGGTTCTATGCATGTATTGGAGTGACAACCCCCACCCCCTTAGTCCCTCTTCTGACTACCTAGCAATGGTCCTCACCCCACTTCTTTAGTCCCCTTGACTATGATGCGTCAATCTGCCATCAGGTATGCTCCTGTGACAGTTTCCTTTGCCCTCCATGTCCTTGCTACGTCCTGGACCGTCAACTGACCCTTGGATAATATCAGGACCTCATGCTAGAGGCCGCCTTCTTCGGATGGTGTGTCTCTGTTGTGTCTTGGTCCTCTTTACATTTAAGACTCAGTAAATGTTCTCCTTAAATTACACTTCAGATTCAGAGTTTCTTTGGGACCCTAAAGCCAAAGTTCATGCAGGGCGGGGCGGGGCAGGGGGTGGGAGGCTTCAAAACAAGAAAAAGACAAAACTTAACAAAGTGATTTTATTGCAGCTTGAGGGACAATCTTTTATAGAAGTAAAAATAAAGGAGGCTAATGGAGGGGCAGAATGATTCCTAGTTCAGAACCAGTCACAGAGCATCTCCAAAGTCTCCTGCTAGTTGGAGACCACGCAGGACTCAAATGTTAATATACTAGGAACGAACCATTAAAGCACCGCATAACACAATATCATAACACTATTCTGATGCGCCAGTTAGCTCAAGTAAGTTTTTCTTTTCTTTTTTTAAAAATCATTTTATTGGGGTCTCATTCAACTCTTCTCACCATCCATCCATCCATCCACTGTGTCAAGCATATTTATACATTTGTTGCCATCATCATTCTCAAAACATTTTCTTTCTATTTGAGCCTTTGGAATCAGCTTTTCATTTTTTCTCTTCCCTATCCCCTCCCTCCTCCCCTCCCTCCCTCATGAACCCTTGATAATGTATAAATTGTTATTATTATTGTTATTGTGTGTCTTACACTGAGTGATGTCTCCCTTCACACACTTTCTGTTATCCATTCCCCTGGGAGGGGGGTTCTAGGTAGATCATTGTGATCTGTTCCCCCTATCTATCCCCACCTTCTCCTTCCCCTCCTGGTATGGCTACTCTCAATGTTGATCCTGAGGGTTTTATCTGTCCTGGATTCCTTGTGTTTCCAGCTCTTATCTGTACATTCTCTGGTCTAGCCATATTCGTAAGGTATAATTGGGGTTATGATAGTGGGGTGAAGGCAGCAAGACCTCAAAAAGCTAGTTCCCCATTGTCATATATAAATATATTTACATATATACATGCCTCTTTTAGACCTCTATAAATGCCCTTTGCCTCCTACTTCTTTCCTCTATTTCCTTTTACTTTCTTCTTGTCCCACTATCATGTTCAGCCTTCATTTGTGTTTCATCAGTGCTACACTGCACCTGACTGGATCATTTCCTCCCTACAACCCTTCTGGAAGGAGATGTTCAGTTGCCTACAGATGGACTTTGGAGCTCTACTCCCTACTTCCCCTCATTCACAATGATACATTTTTTTTTGTTCTGGGTCTTGGATGTCTGATACCTGATCCTATCAACACCTCGTGATCACACAGGCTGGTGTGCTTCTTCCCTGTGGACCTTGCTGCTTCTCAGCTAGATGGATGCTTGTTTATCTTTAAGCCTTTAAGACCTCGGATCCTGAATCTTTTGATAGCTGGCCACCATCAGCTTTCTTCACCACATTTGCTTATGAACCCACTTTGTCTTCAGAGATCATTTCAGGAAGGTGAGCATCATGGAATGCCAGGTTAAATAGAACAAAGTGTTCTTACATTGAGGAAGTACTTGAGTTGAGGCCCAGTGTACATCTGCTACCTTAATGCTAAACCGGTAAATATATGTACTGGTATATAGATCTAGTTCCCCATTGTCATATATTAATATATTTACATATATACATGCCTCTTTTAGACCTCTATAAATGCCCTTTGCCTTCTACTTATTTCCTCTCTTTCCTTTTACTTTCTTCTTGTCCCACTATCATGTTCAGCCTTCATTTGTGTTTCAGTAATTTCTCTCTGTTACAGTGCCCTGATCAAGCCCTACCAGACCTCCTACACTCTCCTAGTCATCTATCTTAGATCTCTTTTTGTTCCTTTGTCTCTGGGTTTGTTAACCTTCATCTCCTTTCATCCTAAAATAAGTTTATCTTCTTGGGTGTCTTTTTTACAAGAGACCATGAAAACATTTCCAGATAGATTCTTACTAGTTAGTCTACTTTTGACTATATTTTCCCTCAGGTCCAACTGCCCTTGTCTTGTTTGCCTTTCAAGGGCAGTGGCCCACCCCCTCAGAAATACAAGTAGGGCCCAGGACGAAATGGAGTTGGTGGCAGACTTTGTGTAATGCCAAGCACCCCAGACACAGAAGTACTCATGCAACATCTTCTTTCTGATCATGGGCATCCTTAGAAATCCTTTGATTATGGTATGAGTTTTCTTCTGCATCAACTTACCTTAGATGGAATTTTAAGAACCCAGATACTACTTGTCAAACAGAAAGTAGGTACTGTCTCGTTTGGTTAATCTCCCCATACCATAGCTTGGCCAATCTGCTCTGTGATATTAAACTGGGGAGCGATGCAGAGAAAGGCCACTGAGTGAGGAGTGATCTGATTTTCCAGAAGGCTGACTCAAATTGAACGTCCATCTCTTGGTGAGGGGAGTCGTTTCACTTCTTCAAGATCCCAGATTTCATGCATTGCAAGAGGTCAGGGTGCTAATTTGATGATAAGCCTTAAACAGGCTTTTCATGCAACATTGTCTTGAAGACCAATTGAAGAAATTGTCGATGAACCCAAAACGTAACTCCTTGTCCGATTCTTGGAGTCTCTTTTTTTAACACAGAGTGAACAGATGTTTCAAAAGAGCGCAAGCAAAGCTCAGAGAATAGTGACCTTGCTAGTTGATCGGGACCCTTGTAGAGCTCCAAAGGGGCTTTCAGACCCCAGGTTTTTTCAAGACTCACAGTTCTAAAGGATGCCAGAGGACGGTGGTTTACATGGAAAACCAGCCATCTGAACCGTGAACGATGGAGTAGAGGCCTTAGCAGCAAGATGAGGCCGGTTATTGGAAATGGCCCTGAGACCGCTTTCCGGAGGAAATAAGTTCCAGCAGGCAGCTGTTTGCGCATAAGCCACGTCAGCACCTGCTTTTCCTGGGCCTCAGCTGTAAGAACATTCTGGGAAACGGCAGCATCGTCCATGAAGGCACAAAGCTGTTCCTTGGGAGACGTCACAGGAAATCTCAATGCCATTCTCTTTGGCGGAATCAGAGCTTGACCCTGTGGCACTGATAGCTCTCCTGAGCTGACCATAAAAATGTCTGTTTGGAGAATAAACCAGCTCAAACCATTTGTTAGAGGGTGTAGGAGGAAGAAGCAGCAATGCTCTCTCCTACCCCACAAATGAAAACACTCACCGCCATTGAACTGGTGCTGGGTCACATGGATTCCCCAGTTAAACTACTGGATTCCATGATGCTGGACTCAAAAGAAGACTGCAGACATATTATCTTTTTAAAAGAATGAAATTATGATGGGCTAACACACCATTTCAACTCCACGGGGAATCATAAAACCTTCGAGCACCTGTGTCCTTCTGAAACAGAAACGAATTCTTAGTGGCTTTCCACGAAGCTTCAGGATTTCCAGGAATGTATCACTGGTCACCAAGAAGCAGCACTTAAATTATTTAACTAAGATTTTAAAGGTAAAATTCTTAGTTCTTTTCCCCCTCCTTTAAGGACATGTGGCTTGACTTTTGACTTAGAGGTTTTATTCTAATGAGGCAGAATCCTTGCCTTTGTGGGCAGCTTACTACAAAGAATAAATGAACTCTTCAATGCAGTCAGCAGAGAAAATTTTGCCAATTTTACAGCAAAACACCCTACTCCTTTAATGCTATTTGACATCAAAGCTTTTAAAACAACCGTATACAGCAAACCCTTAAACTTAGAATGATTATTGAACCAAGTAGTAAAAACTGGACCATAGCTAACAAATAGATAACACTTTTTAATAAACCTTTTAAGCATGGTCTTTGCTGCGTATCTCTTCTTGTAGAGTCCTTTATGTGGCAAAGTGAACACAGTAATTAGCAGAGCCAGATATATATAAATACTCACACGTATTCAAAAGTTGACATAAACTTTTAAATTCTGAGTCTCTAGTAACATCAGTGAGCTACCTAAAAGAGCTTGGAACTTAATTTAAGCCTGTATACTCACTATAAAGCAGTAGATGCAGGCTGGCCCTGATACCGTTTCCAAAATTTTCTGTGTTTTTGGTTTATATTATTTTGCTTGCTTTTTCTTTGTTCATCCTAGGGTGTGTCTCAGAGGTGGTATGTCCATGGAGGCCATCCTCCTGAAACTGTGTTCTATGTTCCATTCTTCTGTATGTGTGAAACCCAAGATTGATGAACCATTAAGGACAGCAAGGAGAAAAGGGGATTCCGGGGGGAAGGAGGCACAGTAGTGATGGTAGAGTAAAAGGGAGAGGATATTAAGGAGTTCATGTAGAAAAAGAACCTTGGAAACTGATTGTGGTAGCAATTGTACAAGTCTGCTTGATGTGATTGATTAAGGAATGAGAGGATATGGTTTAAATCCCATATGATGATAATAATAATAATCGTAATAAAAGCACACTTATTGTTGAAATAGAGTTTAAGTGTTCTAAGTTTTCACTTCAAACTTTTACCGTTTCTTATATTTCCTCCCAATCCAAATTTAACCCTCCGTGATGTTACTGACTAGTCGGCAAGGTCAGCAGTTTGAATCCACCAGCCTCTTCGAGGGTTCAGGATGAAGCTGTTGGATCCTGTACAGATTTAGCCTTGGTAACCCCAAGAGATACTGCGACTTAACCCCGACAGCGTCACTATGAGCTGGGGTCCTCCAAAGACCCACGGCCTAGCCCAGCGGATGTGTCACCTGAACCGTCACAGCGGTTGCTCATCTCTGGGTCGGCGTAGACCATGTTCCTCGCCTGTGGGATTCACCATTCCTGCCATTCCTGGCAGCTGCGTCTTCTGCAGTTCTTCTCAGCTGCCCTATGCACTTGTACTTGTCATTCGGGACCCTTTGGTTTTCGCAGCTTCTAAGTCCCAAGATACCACACGCTCAGAACCACCCACCATCGCCAACCCCACAGCACATGCAGCTTGTCTTAAAATGGTTATGTCTGCAGATACCATCATGCCCTCCTAGAGGTCTTGAAACACAATCCGCAGACGCACACACCAGCTGTATCCGAAAATCTAAATTCAGTCTCTCCCGAGGTCTACTGCTGTTTCTCCCCAGATCCTTTAAGAGATGATCAAAGACAGCCCTTGCCCATACCTGGAGATAACAATTGCCTGCAAACAAACACAAAGAGAACATTCCACACTCCCCAAAGCCTTCCCAGACAGAAAAGCACAAAGCAAGACTCAATTAAAGCTACAACAACAGAAACCGCAAGCCTCAGATGGAGCAGACAACCCAGATACATTCACCCGTGTGTGAAGCCAGTTAAAAACAAAAACAAAATTCAGACCACAGAGCACCATGCACCCCGAGGGTGAAACGTTTTCTAGGGGAAAAGGAAAGATACAGATAGAAGCTCATTTTCCCAAAGTGATCACTGAACTCCTGAATTATTCTAGTCAATTCTGAGTAAAGGATAGCCAGAGAGCCAGCATCCCATAGGGGGAAAACCTCAGACTCATTTCTCAAGGATGCAAGGATGAAGGAGCCTGAACCTTTGATGTACTAGGGTCAGATAGAATTCCTAGCAGCGAGTCGATTCTCGGTGATTCTTTGGGATTGACTGCCAAGCTGACACCTGGTTTCATACTGAACATAGTTTGTTCTGCTGGTGAGAGACTTAGTCTCCTGTTTCTCACACAGTAGTATGTCTAGTCGGAGACTGGTCCCAATATTAATGATATGGATGATTTTGGATGATTTTGGATAATGATATAATGATTTTGGATGAATCCAAAAGGGAGAAAAGAGACAGGGGGCTTTTGCAGGGGCTGGGTGCCGCTGTACAAAGAAGCACCTTGTGGAGTTCATTTGCATGCAGTTACCTATAGGAAAGCAGTTTTGCTTTCTTGATGTTTCTTAGACTGCCCCCCCTCTTAATCTCTGGACCCTTTAAGAGATTCTCGAAGATGATTAGTTAAAGAGGCTTTTCGGTCTAATTTATTATGCAGAGAATGCTAAGGTGCCACCTTTGTGATCCCAGACTGCCCTTAAGGAGACTGTGTCAAGCAGATAGTCACATACAACTGTCTGCTGAGGCGTAGGGCTTGTGAGTGTGTCAGGAAGGGGGCACTGGAGGGAACTCTGCACCGCCCCCAGAAAGGTCACTTCCTGTTGTCAGAGAAGTTTGAGTTTGTCCAAAGCTTTGAACCCTGGGACTCAGTCAAATCCTGGATGTGACATGCAGTGGGGTTTGGACAGGGTTGTGTAAACCATACACAGCCAGGACATGTGGTGTCATTGACCTGGTGGCTTGTGGGAAGGCTAGAGCTTCAGGTCTGTCACCTGAACTTGTTTATCCTGAGAGATCAGCCCTTAACCATTTCAAATATTCAGCTGCCCCGTGTACTTGTCATTCTGTCCCCTAAGTCGTTTTGGACTAGAGATCTCAAGTGACGTCACCTCAAGAACTCGTTGGAGCAGAGCTCTCCCCATGGCCAAAGCTTGCAGGAGACAGAACCACAACCCGCCACTCCTGCCACTGGTGGAGACCAACAAACACTGGCAAATATTCTTGGGAGACTGGCCTTAAATGCAGATAAAGCTAAATGAAACACACAGCCCAAAAGGGAACTAACATCGCTCAGGAACTATGAGAGCTCTGCTCCAAAATGTAGGTGTTGCTCAAGATCTGAAAGACAAATTACCCACTGGTGATTGCTCAGAGAGTTATGGAAGCCTGAGCCCAAACAGCCCGACTTGGTGTGGAAGCCAGGTCCCCATCCTTGGGGACTGACACGGGCGATGTACTTTTGACACTGAGAAATTGGACAGAATAACATCACTGATTCTGTTTAAAGTAAGAGCAAAAGAGGTTGGAGGTAGTTGCATAGTTTCATGTCAACTTGATAAATAGGTCTAGGGGTGGAGTTTAGCCTGTCAGGTCAGCTTGATGGCGCTTCCTTGTGGTCTTCACATGAGGATTCTGGGAATGTTTTCTCTTTCTCCCTGGAATTGGGACAAGCTCTCTACTTTCCTTCCCTGCAGTTGAGAAACTCAGAGAGCTGCATGAGCCACGTGGAGACCCACGCCAGTGCTAAGACGCTTCCACTGCCACTGGATCCACAAGACATTGCACCCACTGGCCTGTCATCTTTTTGCATTTGGCACCATTACATGTGCTGCGTGAATCTAAAGAGGAATTTATGGGCAGTATCAGGCAGATGGGCTAATATGGAACTTAAGGACTTGACCTGGACTAAGCGGGGATGTTTTTTCAATATATAATTGCTCTTTGATACAAACTCCTCTTTATACATATATGTGTATCCCTGAATTTATTTTTCTAGTCAACCCAGCCTCACTAACAAGGCTTGCTGAGGGACAGAATGATTTGAGAAGCAGGGTGGTATGGAACAATCAGGCAGTTAAAAAGCGCACCCCCAAAATAGTCTTTCCCTCGTCCCTTTCCTCAGATGTTATTTCTTACCCCCAGAGACAGAGACAAGTACCAGAAAGATCCATGAGATTTAAACTGAGGTGGTCAATGGCATCAGAGACTGTAAGAGGGGTGGCCTGGGTTGAAAACCAGCTGACAATGTGGTCCAATGGTTAATGGAGAGAGAAAGAGAAAGAGAGAGAGAACACAAGCTTTATGGTCAATGATTGTTAGGTTTGTTCTCTAGAGAGCAAAGCCATTGGTGTGTATGTGTTGCATGCAGAAAGAAATTTATATCAAGAAATGGCTTACACAATTGTTGGGAATATGTAAGTCAAGTCCCTTTTCAGTCAGGATTCTCCCATCATGTGGAAGCTGATGAAGAGGAAGGAGGACTTTGAAGCAGAGGCAGCAGGGGCCACAGGCTGGTGGTTGCAGAGCTCTGGAGTCAGCCAAATGAATCCGCTTTCCTTCGGCTGATTGCTGATGGCACCTGGGCTCAGCAGGAGATGCAACAGGAGATCCAGGAACCCGATGAAAGACCCGGTGCTGGTAGAAGGCAACAGGGTTAAAGTGAAGTGGATCCTATTCAGTCTCTCTCTCTTTCCTTCACTAAATGGCTATGACACTTAACAGTTATCATCAGGCTTTGACACAACGGACAGGTTGAGCCTCACCTACCCTGACCTGGGGGGTGTCTGCTTGACATAATCCCTAGCCATCACGGTAACACTGTGGCCATGTGTGCAGAGAAGGCCCTCCAAGGGTTGTCTTGGCGATGGGGAGAGCCAGTTGATGCCTTGGCCCAGCCCCGCCTCTGCCTGAACGCAAACCCTTTGCTTCTGAGTTGCCTACCAGCTGGTGAGTCTCACAGGACCCTGTGGACAAACACGGCAGGTAGAATAAGACCTACAAACCCCTTCTGCAGAGTCATCCCAAGAGGTTCGAGACTTGGCCATTAGGCATAGCTAGCTGGGGGTTAAGAAAAAGCAGCTACCCACGATGGCCTTGAACTTGAATTTCAAGTGAGAAAAGTGGGAAATACATGGAGTACCAGGAAAGGAGTTAGGAGGGTCCTGTGCAGGTCGAAAATTCACCTTTTGTTTCTAGGGGAAAACAACTGCAAAAAAGCTCCCCCCCCCAAAAAAAATGACAAGGTGTTGTTTGTCCCCCCTCCCCAATTATTTTTATAGTCACTGAAACAACACAGGCCCTAAACTCAATTGAGTTTGGACAAGCACAAAGAGCTTCCACAGACTGCGGGAAATGGAATGAGAAGAGCATGGGTGTTTTCTATGAATTTTTTAAGCCTCCCTCTTGCATTTCGAAAGCGCAAGGACCGCAGGAGCAACACCTGTTGCAGGAGAACTGCCGCCTCGGTTTCCAAGGCTGCAATACCCGAGAGCCGGCTGCCATACCTTTCTCTTGAAGACCTTTGGGTTGGCAATGCAGCCCTTAAGAACCACAGCACCCCATGTGCAGTCCAGACCGCCCCCTCTAACCATCCCCTCACCCCAGAACGTTCTCTCAGATGTCTTCTCAGTCTGCCCTCTACTAGAAAAAGGACATTTATTTGATCCCCCCCAAATTAGTGTGACCTGCCCCCCCCCAACTTCATAGATAGGAAATTAGGTATTGTTTATGGGAGGGAGGGGGAAGGCTTCAAAAATTCCATGGAAAACTGCCTTGAAAGGTTTGAATTTTTTTTTCTTGCACATACTTTTTGAAGTCCCCTTTGAATATATTCTTCTATTCACTCTGCAGACTATTTTTTGAGTTTAACTGTATCAGGAGTGTGCAAACTTTGGCTTCCAACCCAGGTTGTAAAGATGGGTAGGTAGGCTAGCCAACCGTAGTGTCCCTGAAGACACTCTGGGGTTGTCAGGGGAAACAACCACAGACAGTGGGGGAGGGTGTGGGTGTGTTTTAATAAAATGTTACTTATACTAAGCAGGTGACCGGTCACTGGCCCTTGATGAAATAGTTGTGTGCATCAGTAGCTTGGGTTCTTTTTACCGGAGTTCCATGCATGGATCTATCAGTTCACTGACTCGTTCTCTCATTCTGGATGTTTCTATCGATGACAAGAGCCATGTGCTGTTAGGAATAAGCATGCATTGGTTATCTTGGGGGAGATGCCTGTTGTACACCTGAGTTTCCCCCGTGGACAAATGCGTGGCATGGGAATTACTGTGTCTCTTAGATAGAGTGGGGACGTGTCGAGCTTTTCAAGAAACGGAGACGCAGGTGTATAACGTCATGGTGTCACTCGCAATGTCTGTGCCCGAGCAGTGAGAGCTCTCATTGCCCCACATCCTGGACCATGCTGGGCATTGTTTGTCTTTTGCTTCTTAGCCATGCTCGTTGGTTCACAAAGTACTCCGGTGGGCTCGTGGGCTGGGAGCGGGGCTGCCCCCTGCACGGTTGGTGGCTGAAAGCCAAGAGATACGCCATGAGAGAAGAATGAAGCTCTCCACTCTGATAAAAAGCTGCCCTCTCAGAAGCCCACAAGGGCATTTGTACTCTGTCTCACACGATCGGCTTGATGGCCCTGAGTTCGGGTTTTGAATCGTATTGGGCAGGTAAGGACCTTGGTGGGGCTGGCAGACAGTTGTTGGACTGCTCACCACAAGGTCGAGAGTTCAAACTCACGGACAAGCTCCTCTTCTGGGAGGGCAATGAGCAAATCTGTCTCCGTCAAGATTTACAGCCTCAGAAAGAAAGTCTCTGTAAGGTCACAAGGAGTAGGGATTGGCTGGATACCAGTGGTTTGATTTGTCTCTCGTTGAGGTAGGTCTGTGGCACACCCAGGAGTGTCAGAGTCGAGGCATGCCCCCATGGGGTTTGTAAAGGCTGATTTCCCAGAAGGAGGTCACCAGGCCTTTCTTTCGAGGTGCTTGGAATGCTTAGACTCGACCCTCCAACTTCTGGGTTGGCAGCTAAGTGCATTAATCCCTTTACACCGCACACGAGCCAGCCGGATGGTGGCTGGTAATTTGGTGACCCTGTAATGATGTCTCATCATGCTTCAAATACTCATCAATCGACCGATGGGGTGCTTGCCCAGATGTCTGAGGATCAGACTTACAGGTGGCGGGAGCCCAGCTTCTTCCTGTCACTAGCCTCCACCATTGAAGAACCCCTCTTGACAGAGTCTGGACCTGATGCTGACCCCTGTATTCTCTGACTTGGGTGGGGGCTTCAGCCGGGTGGTCTGGAGAACATACCCAGAACCCATTGAGTTTGCTTTGTGTTGGTGAGTCTCCTATATGCAGACTCGTATGTGTAACGCTGACACTCTTATATGTCAAAGAATGAGCATTGAGGCGGCGATTTTAAGTGATGAAGGCCTTCCAGCCCAATCGAACGCAAGTCCATGAGTTAGACCCAAGTCCTCAGCCCTCTTCAGACTCACGTAGCTGCGGGCAAGTGACGCAGAAGGTGAATGGGGAAGCAGGGGGGTCCCAGAGTGATGGGACCGAGGTCCAGGGAGCAGGACAGGGCAAGAGAGAGAGAAGTTCTCACTGTCTCTCCTAGAGAGGCATCACTGGGCTACCACCTGGTGGATAGGTTGGACTTCACCTCTATACTTCCTTTCAGGAAGAACTTGACATACAATCTAACACACCCCCATCCCCACCCCCCGTCCCACCCCTGGTGGCATGCACTTTGTTGGTTTTTTTTGGGGGGGGGGCATCACTGCCCTCTGGTGGGAGTGGGAGGCCCAGCCTTCCTCCTGGAGAGCTGCTGCTGGATTTGAACCACCAAGCCAGTGGGCCTCAGTCCCCCACTCAACCACTACGCCCCTGGGGCTCAGCCTGGAATGCACTCTGAACTAGATTCTTCATCTGCTTTCATTGTGGACATGATTCAGGCATGGAAAGTCCACCCCACAATGACATCGCTAGTTTGGCATGTGCAGGGGCCCTTCCTCCCTCAGAACCCGAGCCTGGCCGGCCCCCTTTAATGGAGACACCCAACTCTTCTTTCCTGCCATATGGCTGATCTTCCCCTAGGGGAGAAAGAGGGAGAACACAGAACTCCATCTGTTGCCAGTTAATTCTGTTTGTGTTTAGATGGGGAGTTTTCACTCAAGTCCGAAAATAGCAGCGTTTTCCTTTTGCACCCAGCACCTCTCCTGCCCCCTTCTTTGATGAAAAGAAAGAATGAGAGCGGGGGGTGAGGAGGGGGTGGGGTTGGCTCCAGAAATAGCAAGTGAATAGATATAAAACTTAATCGTCACGCGTGGTCGGTCCACGTGCAGTGAAAGCAAGAGATGTTTTTGTCTCTCTGGCTATGTCTTGACAAAAGCCACACTGACTGCGCTGTCCTCTCTGCTGTGGTGGCTTCCGTTTGCAAAGCATTCTGGGTCCACTGTCTTACTCGGTGATGCTCACTTTTATAGGTGAGGGCCTTCGTAACTTGCCCACGGCTGTTGAGCTTGGACAACTGTCCTGGTTGAATCCCACCAACAAACGAAGTGGCGGCCATTTAGTTGCTGTCATCCCACAGCCACCGAGAGGGCACAGTGGACTTGGTGCACAGTGGAGAGTGCACAGCACTGCCTTGCAGAAGCTGACTTCCAGACCTTTCTTACATGCCGCCTTTGGGTGGGTCTCAGTCACCAGCCTTTGGGTTAGTTGGAACCATTGGCACCAACCAGGAAGCCATCCTGATGGATGGAACCCACTGCTGTCAAGTCACTTCGGACTCACAGGGAGCACTGGGTTTCCCAAAGCGCTCGCTGTGGCAGCAGACAGCCTCCCCTTTCTTCCACCGAGGAAAAGAATGGTGGATTTGCACCGCTGGCCTGGAGGCTGGCAGCTCGAAGCCTAACCCACAGTGCCACCAGGCGTCTTCCCTCGCTGGGCCACTCTCCCTGCCATCTCGTCGGTGATGACTCCTAGCCACAGCTGATGTAGCCGCCACAGTCATTCTCATCCCCATTGCCACAGTTCTTGCTTTGTTTGTCCGACGTCGGGCGTTGGGGCTCAGCGGCCACACTTGATCCAGCAGGAGTCTGCTGCTGGGATCCAGAGGGCTTTCAAGGGCTGCTCTTCTGAGGTTGATCTCCAGGTCTCTCGTCCTGGTCTGTCTTGATTTGGAAACTGTTAAAACCTGTCTACCCCGGGCCAGGCCCTGTTGATATTGACCATGCCGTTGGGAGAGTGTCCTGTGTCATAGGCAAGCCCTCATCCAAGGACACCCGTGGGTGGTGGACTCAAAATGTAGAGGATAACAGCAGTTGATTTCACGGTGGCGGTATGGGGTTCCATCGAATCAGTTTCGAACCACAGTGACCCCGTGCACAGTGCAAGGAAACACTGCCCAGTCCTGGGCCAGCCTCACCAGGGTCCCTGTGCGTGAGCCTGTCGCTGTGGCCACTGAGCCCGTCCATCGAGCCGAAGCGCCCCCACTTTTTTGTTGCCCTTGTGCTTTACCAAGCACGATGTCCTTCTCCAGGGGCTGTCTCACCTGGCCACATGTCCGAAGCATGTGAGACAGCGGCTCGCCGTCCTTGCCTCTAAGGAGCCTCTGGCCGTACGTCTTCCAAGGGAGACCAGCTTTTCCTTTCCGTGGTCTGTCGTCCTTTCGAGATTCCTCGCCAGCACCACCATTCGGAGGCATCCCTTCTTCCTTAGGCTTCCCCATTGCAGCGTTTCCAATGCCGTCCGGGAAGCTGCATTTCCACGATGTTCTTTTTGTTAACGCTCATGCGCAGAGGTGAATGAATGATCCTTTGGGTTGGAATGCACGGAATCCGGTCATCATCTTCGCTTGCTATATCTTTCCTGTTTTTTTTAAAAATTTTAAACGAGCCTGTGTATGAACCATCTGCCCGGCTGTTTTTCTAGGTCGATCATCATGGTGACTAGCACGGCGTCAACCTGGACAGAGGGTAGAGGCAGTTGTGGGAAGCAGACGCGGCACTCAAACACGGTGTTTTGTTTGGCTAATGAAATGATTGCAGCCCTTGGCTCTGAGATGCCAGTCACCAGGCAGACCCACCCCCACCATCGTCACTAGTTCTCTTTGTGTGCCGAGTCCCCAGTAAGGGGTCTCCACGATTCTTCTGTAACCGTGGAGTGTGAGACCAAGTTTCTCCCTCATACTTTCCATAGGAACTGTCGCCAGGCCTGTGCATAGTGTGAGCACGCCCCTACACGCCTCTGCAGAGGAGGCTCTGGCATCAGTGGGGGGTGGGTCTGAAATAGGTTCCCATTCGTTCCCTTGTGGTGGTGAATTCCCAACTCTAAGCAGGCACTGGTTCGACAGTCTCTCCGCGTATGCTGTCTCACTGACACAGGGGGACGTTTAAGACAGCCACTGGGGTGATGAAACAAGACCCTTGGTGCCCCGAGGACTTCAGCTTGAGAAGCCAGTAAATGCTAGATCCTGGCCTGCCAGCCCCAAGGTTGGCAGTTCAAAACCCACCAGCAGTTCCAAGGCAGAATGACGAGGCTGCCAGCCCCCGTAAAGACAGATAGCCTTGGAAAGCCACAGAAACAGTTCTCCCTTACCCCCTAGGGTCACCCTGAGTTGGATTCAACTCACTGATGGGGTGGGGGTGGGAACAGAGCACAGGGCTTGATTGGTCCCTCCTTCTTGTCCCTGGCACCCGGACAGGAATGGATTTCATCTGTTCCATGTTTAATTTCAGGACTGTGTATTTCATGTGCAACATGCCAGCTTGTTCTTTTCCATGGCCACCTGTTCTTGTTTCATATCTGCCTGGTGGCATTCCGTTTCTGACGGGTGCCATTCTTCCCGTCCGCCTCAGTGGAGAGCTCTGTCAATAGTCATGTTTACAGACCCTCCTGTAAGGCTCCTGTGGTGAGCCTCTTGTCCAGAGTGAATGACGGTCCCCACGATTCGTGATAGGGGCTGTCCCCCCTTTGGAAAACAAAACGAAAAGCAAACAACACAGGGAAACAACAACTGTGCCTTGTCATTGTGGAGGGTCCTTCGGGAAAGGCCTTGTGAAGGGCAGGGACTGGTCACTGCCCGGTCCCCACAGTGTGGTCAGGTGATCTGTTTCTAGAATCATGGCTGAAATGGGCTCAGGGTGATGGATGGTTGATTTGTCTGCTTCACTGATAGGTGGAGCAGCAGGTGCTGGTGGGAGCCCGTGCACACCAGTGGGCAGACTTTGTGTTGTTCTTGCTGTTGCTGGGGCTGTTGCATCTGTTCGGATTCACGGTGACCCGTTAGACATCAGAACAGAACCATGTTCCGGGGCTGCGCTGTCCACACCCTGTGCTCATGTGTGGGCCACAGTCACAGCCGCAGTGTCCATCCATCTTGTCCAGGACCCTCCTCTTGTTGGCTGTCCAGGGATTAGCCTCTCCTGAGAACACGTCCAAGGTACAAAAGACAAAGTCTCACCATCTTGCTTCTCAGGAGCATTCTGGCCATACATCTTCCGAGACAGCTGTGCCGTCCAGAAGGTTTTCAGGGGCTCTTTCCTCCAAAGGGGACAGCCTCATCCTTCCACCATGTCCATGCTCAGTCTGAAAGCTCTGCAGAACCTTATTCTGCGTGACCCGGCTGCGGTTTGAAAAGATCCGTGACTTAGCTTCCAGCGGCTGAGAAACACACAAGCCCTCACAGTACGACACACTGCCAAGCTGTGTAGCTTCCTTTAACCCCGGCTCATCCCCACAGGGGGGCGATGAGCAGTCTGAGTCCCCCCAGGTGAGACCCATGCAAACCCAAACCCAACGAGCACCCTCCTGCCCTCGAGTTGCGCCGCTTTTGACTCAGGGTGACCCACATAGGACAGCAGAGAACTGCCCCCTGTGGGGCACCTGGTAGTTGTTAACTGCAGAGCTTGTGTCACCTCCAGGCCACATCAAAGCCCAGCTCTCCTGTCAAACCACACCCAGGGCCCATCTAGTTGATTCACAGCGGGCACCAGAGATTTTACAATGCTGACAGGAGCAGACCGCTTGATCGCCCCGCCTCCACCCCACCCCGGGAGTCACTCGTGGGGTTGCACAGCTGACCTCATTAGTAGCAGCTCAATGCCTAACCTGCTTTGCCACCATAGCTTCGTAGATAAACTTACAGACGGCTTTCAGTACATGCACACGTAAAAAATACAGGGGTCTTTAAAAAAAATGGTGGGTTCGTCTGGGGAGACTATGGAAACAAATTCATAGACCCTCATATGTGTGTAGCAGGGAGCTTTTTTGAAAATCACTTTATTGTGGGTTCATACAACTCTTAGCACAGTCCATCCCTACATCCATTGTACGCCAAGCACATTTGTACCTTTGATGCCATCATCGTTCTCAAAACATCTACCTTCCACTTAAGTCCCTGGTATTGGCACCTCCTCCCCCCTCATTGATTCTCCCCTCCTTCATGAACCTTTGATAATTTATAAACTATTATAATTTTGTCTTGTTGAACACTGTCTGATGGGTCCCTTTGCCCACTTCCCTGTTGTCCACACCCCAGGCAAGAGGTTATATGTAGATCTATACCCCCTCCCCCCATCCTCCTGGTGTCCCCACTCTCCCTACTGATCCTAAACGGATCATCTGTCCTGGAGAACCCATGTTTCCAGTTCCTATCTGTACCAGTGTACATCTTCTGTCCAACTGAATTTGTAAGGTAGAATCCAGATCATGATAGTGAGAGAAAGCATTTTAGCACTGGAGGAAAGATGGATATTTCATCATTGCTACACTGCGCCCTGACTTGTTCATCTTCTCCCTACGACCCTTCATAATAGAGAACTGTATTTCATTTTTTTGGGGGGGGGCATCACTGCCTTCTGGTGGGAGTGGGAAGCCTAGCCTTGCTCCTGGAAAGCTGCTGCTGGATTTGAACCGCCAAACCGGTGAGCTGCAGTCCCGCACTCAACCACTGTGCCACCGGGGCTGTTCCAAGAGAACTGTATTTCAAAGACTCGTTCAATATTAAGAAAACACCTCGGCCCAGTCCAGATCAAGTCCATAAGTCTGATATTAGCCCCTATGTCCGATACCAGTCTATAAAATTCCTCTCGAGACTCACACAACACATGCAATGACGCTGCGTGCAGGACAGTCGTGGTCCAGTGAGTGGAAAGCTTTGTGGATTCATTGCGGTGGAATGGATCAGCTCAGCGCTGGCGTGCGTCTCCACATGGCTCTTTCAGTTCCAGGCTATGGCTCTAGCAGCTTAATTCCATCAGACGTATCATCAGGAATCAGGAACGCCTCACCAGGGAGAGTCAGTCTGTCCCACCTCCAGGGAGCTACTTACCTCCTGAGTGCCTCCAATGAGGTCATCAAGCTGAGATCCCATTGACAGGCTCAACTCCACCCTTTCACTCTCAGCAGTCTCAAGTTGACACCAGATTTTGTAATTAACGCCAATGGACGGTTGTGAATGCTGCTCATTGTCCATCAGGAATTGCTCCTGTCTTCTCTTCCTGGGTGTTAGGGTGGGTTTTCAGGGTTCAGCCACACCCCTAAGTGGGAGTCCTGCCAGATGCAGGAGTCTGTTTATGAGTTTGTGCCTTTACTTGGTTTTGTAAGAAGTGCATTGGTGCCGTGGCTTGCTTGCTGGGCTGGTTCAAGCCCACTCACTGCTCCTGGGGGGAAGGAGAAGAAGCTGTCTGTGCCCAGCAAGTTTCCCATCCTGGAAAACACTCTAGACAAGTTCTGCTTTGTCCCAGAGGGTCGCCGGGTGTCAGAAAGACTCCATGGCGGTGGATTAATGGGAAGTGTTTTCCTTTGTCTGGGACAATTGCCTGTTTCTTTTTCCCCCCTCATTCGCTTGGTATTTTAAACATTTATGGAGAGTGATAAATTGCCCTTAAAAAAATGGACTCGACCGCCATGGGATCGATGTCTTCGGATCAATCAGATTCGCGGCATTTATCTGGGCAGCAGTCTCAAATAGCTTTTTCCTCCCTTTCATACAGTGCTGATTCTGATTTCCAGTGTTGTCCATGTAGGTGTATTTTTTATTTCATGATGAAAATTGATCTCAGGATTTCTGTTTGGGGAAGAACTCTCTTCCTTTTGTTTCTCCCTCTGGGAGTGCTTCCCTCCCCTAATGTGTGTAATGTGAAGCCTTTTTATTTGATACTTCCCTTCTTCGCATTCTCCAAGTTCGCCCTTTCCATGTCTGGTGACCTAGGGACTGCTGTTTGCATTGCTTGCTGTTTCCTTTCTGCTTTAGTGTATTAGGCCAGATTGACTGGAGAAACGGATCCAGAGACTCGAACATTGTGTGTAAGAAAGAGCTTTCTACCAAGTAGTTGTGTATCAGGAAAACATCCCCGCCCAGTCCCTCTCAAGCCTATAAGTCTGATTCTAGTCCATCCATCTCTCTTCAGACCCACCCAGTCACATGCAATGATGCAAAATGCAGGAAGATCCCAGGCCGGTGGGTGAAGGGTCTTGTGGACCTCAGGGCAGTCAGGGCTCTGGCAGGCCTTAGCGTGGCTTGCCAGAAGGAAAGTGAAGGCAGAGAGAGAAGGCGGTTCCATTTTATAACCCTCCTTATGAAAAGGCCATACCCACAAGGAGGTACCATCAGACTGTGACTTTATTGACCGGTTAGACTCCACTCTGACACTTTTGTATACTGTATTTATCAGACCATAAGCTGCACCTGACCAGAAAACACACTCAGTTTTTAGAGCAAGAAAACAAGAAAAATATATTCTGGGGTTTTTTTTTTTTTTTTTTTTTGGTGGGCATCACTGCCTCTGGTGGTTATGGGCGCTACCTAGCTGCCACTGGATTTGAACCGCCAAGCCCGTGAGCTGCAGTTCCGCATTGAACCACTTATGCCACAGGGGCTTAGCCCGAAAAAAATATTCTGAACCAAATAGTACCAGTATACAGAAACATTTATTAGACTAAAGCAAAATATGATCATATTTAGCAGCACAAACTCAACAGGCGTGTTAAGAACCATCATCACTTTCATGAACAAATGAGGGGAGGCCTGCGTAGTGCCCATCATGTGATCTGACTGACATGGAGACTCCAGGAGGCAGGACTTCCTCCGAACACACAGCCATCGATAGCCTGCAAACAGCAGTGGACAGTCAGTGGGCACATGGGATCATAAACAAATGCTCTGGGGGATCACACTGTCAGATCATAAGATGCACCCTCCACTTTTTTGGAGGGGAGGGTAAGTGCATCTTATGGTCTGACAAATATGATATTAAGTTGACATGAGATTATGTAACTACCACAATCAGGAAGAGATTTAAGCACTTAGATGACTTACACACACACACACACACACACACACCCCACACACTTCTTCCATAGGGATTTCTGCAGGATGTTTTTCGTCATTGTTTTCTGCTGTCTGGCTTATTATTATCTTTGGGTGCCTTTTAATAGGAGCCCTGATGGCATAGTAGGCAGTGCATTGATCTTCGAGCCACAAGGTCAGCAGTTCGAACCCACCCGCCGCCCTGTGGGAGAAAGATGAGGTTGTCTGCTCCTGGACAGATTTAAAGACCACTTTCAATCTACTCTGTCGGCAGGGTCACTGTGAGACCAAATGCGCTCACGGGCAGTGGTCCCATGTCCGTAAAAAGTGAGTGGCAGTGTCCTGTTGTGATCCCTGGGAACTTTTTTCACTGACTGGGTCAGAGAGAGACACACAGAGGGGGAGAGAGAGAGAGGGAAATGGAGAGAGGAGAGAGCGAGCGTGTAAGGGTGGAGGGGAGATGATATGTCAGAATCGAATCCACAGCAATGGGTGTGGTTTGGTTGTGGTTCCATTTGAACTAGGGATTTGGTGCAGGAGACACAGCAGTTGGGGCAGGGGTCTCAGCGAGCTGGTGACCAGGCTGGGTTTCCTTTTGCTGTCCCTGGAGTCACTGAGTCAGAACGCCCTCAGAGGTGGACTTGATGGAAGAATGGAGGTGTGGCACCTCTGCCCCCGCCCTGTCCTTTGCCCAAGGTGTGAGCCCCATACTTCAGCCCTTCTTCTTCCCAGGGAAACCCTCCTGGAGGGACCGTGGGCTGGGAGGCTCTCCTGCCCTGCTCCTGGGCGTCCTGTTGCTGGTGCCATGCTGACGGCAGTTGCCATTGATCCGGGAGTGCCGACTGCCTAGCGAGACAACCCTGCCCATTGCTGCCTGTCATTGATCGCTCAGAGTCGGCGTTTCCACCCAGTTACTGCTCTGAAGTCACTCCAGAAGTGCAGTTGGCCAGCGAAGCGGGTGAGCGATAGGTAATTGCTACAAGCAGCAGACACACTTAGACTGCTTGGGCACAAGTGCTCTCGAGACAGTTGTGCGGGCACCGGGAAGCTGGACCACGCTCCGGTCTTGTTTCTGAGACCGTGAGTGGATTCCTCCCTGGGCGGGGAGTCTACAAGAGGCCCTGCTGCTGCAGAAAGGCCTGGCGATCTGCTTCCCCACAGCCGCCACTGAAAACCCCTAGGAAAGCCCAGTCTGACCCGGACATGCCGAGGGGCGCCAGGAGGTGACGCCACAGGGCAACAGGCTGTGACCTAGTGGTTATGAGTTGGGGGTGCTAGCCACAAGGCCAGCAGTTCAAAACCACCCGCCGCTCTGCAGAAGACAGACGGGGCTTCCTCTCCTATAAAATGCTTGATATCTAGCGCAGCTTTACCCTGTGCAGTGGGGTGTCCAGAGTCAGCATCGACTCGATGGCAGTGAGTTTCTGAGTTTGTTGCATAGAAGGGAATCTGCCCTGTCGCTCCGGCCGGGTAGGCAGCGCACTGCTAACCATGAGGTCAGCAGTTGAACCCCGCCAGCCCTTCTACGGGAGACATTGTCTGGGAGACTCTGTGGGGCGCCTGTGAAGGAACCCTGGGGGTGCGGTGGGCTCGGCGGCTTAACCACCACCATCCAGTTTAATGTCGTTTTCCCGCCCCCCACCCCCCTCAGGCCCCCAGAATTCATATTTCTACCTGGAAGTCAACTTCGGCATGTTCTCTTGTTTGTGCCCTTTTCTGGTGATGCAGTGAAAACTTTATGTGTTCTTTCTATCCCCCACCT